>JADRCH010000597.1:34201-118368 GCA_019843965.1 Rhynchomys soricoides | reverse complement strand
CCAGTCAGGCTGTGTGCCCTAGTCCTTTGGCAATTTCCTGTTGAACATGTCCACAGGCTACTGCCTGGTGATCTCAGCCTTAACCAGCTGTACTCTCTAGTGCTAGAAGAGTTCAAACCATGGCTTCCTTTATTGGTTCCCCTCTCACACTTGTACAACCTGAATTCCACAGTGTGGGGGGTATGTGCCTAAAATAGTCCTGGCCTATGGCTCTGGGCTGGGTGTAGCCAGGAATACCAGCTTATCTTCAAATGCTTGCTTTCTAGGCTTCTAGTAAGTTAATCAAAGCCATCTTTCTAGATAAAGTTATAGTGACCTCAGAAAAATACTGTTTATTAAATTACCACTAAAATGTAATTCATGGCATCTTCTCAATTCTAAGATTAGATGCCACTTTCTATGTGTGCTTAGGATTACTTTCCCTTTTAGACAGGTTTATTTTTCTAACTTTGTTTTGTTTCTCACCATGTTTCAGTCTTTAAAGAAGCTCAATCATGCCAATATAGTAAAGTTAAAAGAGGTTATCAGAGAAAACGACCATCTCTATTTTATCTTCGAGTACATGAAGGAAAACCTTTACCAGCTCATTAAAGAAAGGTATGGCTTGGTCATAACCTTACTCCCTTTAACAAAATATCTTTGAGATTTGTTTTTATTATTTTAAATTATCCATGTAGGGAGTACATGTGTGTACAGGTGCTCACGAAGGTCAGAGGTGCCAGCTCTGTGCCATTGCTGGAGTTACAATGAGCCACCCCAACGTGAGTGCTGGGAATTGAATTCTCAAGGGTCCTCCACCAAGAGCAGTATGTGTTCTTAACCTCTGAGCCATCTCTCCAGCCTCACAACATTTTATGAGTTAATATTGTAAACTAGACATGCTTTTTGTTTTGTTTATTGCAGTTTTCTAGTTCTTTCTGTAGTCTCTTAACGCCATGCCTCTGGACTCTAATGATGAAACCTGCCAGCTAGGTGAAGGTCCCAACCACACTCCTGTGCCTGGGAGGACTCCCAAGAAGCAGCTGGCTTGCTTCCATTCATTTTGTAGGTTTTTGAGAAGAGATCTCATTGCTGGCCTCAAACTTGCTGCATAGTTGAGATTGGCCTAGAACTCAAGATCCTTCTATGTCAGCAGTTTTTAATCTGTGGGTCATGACCCCTTTTATAGCAGTCACATATCATATCCTGCATACCAGATAGCTACATTAGTAGTCATTACAGTAGGAAAATTACAGTTATGAGGTAGCAATGAAATAATCTTATGGTTGGGGTCACAACATGAGGAACTGTGTTAAGGGCTGCAGCGTTAGGAAGGTTGAGAGCCAGTGCTCTCTATGAACCTTCTTAGTCCTGAGATTACAGATAGGCTACCATGCCCAGATTATTTTCAAATACAGTGTTAAAGATTTCTTACTTACAATTACTATAAAAGTTTGCTCTCTTCTTTGTAATAGAACTGAATGCACTTGGTATTCACTACTTAGCTTCCCATACCATTAAGTGATTATTTTTCTCTGGTATTTATCATCAAAGGATCTGGTAAGTTTTCTTAATTTCGTACTATATAACCAAACTGATACAAACTTAGAAGATTCTCCTTAATACAGAAACTTGGGTTTTTAACTATGTTTTCCTCTAATCCATACAGAAATAAGTTGTTTCCAGAGTCTGCAATAAGGAATATAATGTATCAGATATTACAAGGACTGGCATTTATTCACAAACATGGTAGGTGTTTTACAATATTGTGCTTCTGAATAGTAGTGAAATGTCGTTAGGTAGGTGGCATGGGAAGTATTAATGTGCTCTGCAATGCGCTTCCAGAAGAGGCTATAGAGCTGACAGGTTGACAGTGGCCTTCAGAATATGTTACCTTTGGACTTTGATTCCAGAATTTTCCTCTCTCTCTCTCTCTCTCTCTCTCTGTGTGGGGGGGGTGTTTTTCTGTTTTGTGTTATGCTTGTTAGTCATAGATGGATCTAAGAATTATTTCCCACCACTTACTGACATATCAACAAGAAACATCAGATCGGAATTCAGAGGTCTCTGTGCTGTGTCTAACCTATGCTAGCATCTCTGCACTCTGCTGCTCATTTTTCTACATCATTTGTATTCCAATTTGTTTCAAAGATGGTCAAAGTGGTTAAACTATACAAACAGGAAAACAAAATAAATTAAAATTTGGCAAACTGATAAAGAGACAAAGGCAAATATGGTATGGAGCAACAGGGAGTAAGAGTCACTCCCCTCCATCCCTCCCTCCTTCCACAAGGGAGCTCCCAGGTATGCTGGCACAGTCCTTCAATCTTAGCACTGGGGAGGCAGAGAAGGCAGATCTCTATAAGTTTGAGGCCAGCCTGATCTACAAGTTCAAGACCAGCCAAGACCTTGTCTTTAAAAAAAAAAGAAGAGGAGGGAGAGGAGGAGGAAAGGGGAAGAAATGGAGGAAGAAGGAGGAGGAGGAAGAAGAGGAAGAAGAAGAAGAGGAGGAGGAGGAGGAGGAGGAGGAAGAAGAGGAGGAGGAGAAGAAAGGCTGTAGTCCAATATGGTGGGAATGGCAGCAGGACTATAATTGATCTCATTATGCCCAATTCTTTTTTTTAAATTATTATTCTAAAATGTTTTCATGTAATATATTTTGATTACATTCTTTCCTCTCTCCCAAGACCTCCTACATTTTTATCACCTCCTTACCCACCCAAATTTTCTCTCTCAAGGGGGGAGGGGTCAGAAAATACTAAATCACAATCCTAAAACAGCTCAGAGAGAAATGTAACTGTACTGTCTACCTACACTGAGCATGAGGCTGGAGCTGGGGTGTGCTTAATATATCTAATATTAATCCATTGGACAAAACTGATTTTCTGTTTCTCAGCGGTTATGGCTAGGACTCTGTGTCCACTTCCCCTTCTCTATGCTCATATTTTGTGTGGGATGAGTCTGTACAGATCTTGTGTGTGCTGTCACAGTCTCTGTGAGTGGACATGGTGTACATCAGCCTGGTTGTATCTGAAGAATGCTATTTCCTTAGAGTTAACCACACCTTTGAGCTCTTACAGTCTTTCTGCCTCCTCTTCTGCATAGATCCCTGAGCCCTGAGGAGAGGGCTTTGGTAAAGACATCCCACTCAGGGTTGAGTGTTCCAAGGTCTCTCATTGTTCAGTTGTGGGTCTCTGTGTCAACTACTGCAAGAAGAAGCATTTCTGATGAGGGGTGAGCTGTGCCCTGACCTGTGAAGATGTAGCCATATGCTATTACAAGTTATTTGTTGCTGTGGGAGCAGGTTCTTCCCTAGGGCCACTAATCCTAATTTCTTGGCCTCACTGGTGGTGTCAAGTATGGACTCTATATCGTGGAGTAGGCCTTAAATCCAGTTGGGTTTGTTTTTCTAAGTGGTTGGTGACTCCCATAACATGTGTGCCACTACTGTACCAGTGTATTTTGAAAGGTTGCAGAGTTTGTAGGGATGAAGCTTCTAGTTGGGCACCAGCTTGACTCTTTTTTCATGTTTGATGGCATAAATAAATGATGTCTTCAGCAACAGGGTCTTACACTCCAGTTGTGTGTGTCAGGAGTGGGGGTAAACAGTAGCATTTCCAATAGCCTAATCTTTGGAGGATATGTCCAACATACCAGTAAATTTTATTTCAGTAGAAGAAATAGGCAACAGATTTGGTTCTGAGCTTGTTGTACAAAAGAAAATGTTAAGCATGATCAGTTAGAACACGTGTAGTTTCCTTGACGTAAAAATAGACTAGTTAGCTGGGCACAGTGGTGCACAACTTTAATCCCAGTACTTGGAAGGCAGAGGCAGGTGGATCTCTACAGCCTGATGTACAGAATGAGTTCCAGGACAGCCAGAATAGAGTGGCTACAGAGAGAAACCCTGTCTCAAAAAAAAAACAAAAACAAAAAATAGACTCATTACTAAAGTAAGAACTATTATTTTTTAAGTTAATTTATTTATTTTACATTTATTTATCTAGCGTGTGTGTGTGTGTGTGTGTGTGTGTCTGTGTGTGTCTGTGTGTGTCACAGTTTGAGTGCAGTGGTCAGAGGACAACTTGCAGGGTCTTGCAATGAGTCCTCTTCCTTCCATCCTTCCATGGGCTTTGAACTCATGTCGTCATGCTTAGAAGCAGGATTTTCACCTGCTGAGCCATCTTACTGGGCATAAAGCTCTTCTGGATACCATGACCAGGAAGACACTTTCTTATGGGCCCTTTGGAGGGGGCAGTGCGTCACATGATTTTGTAGTAAACACAGCATCGGGCTGCATAGGCTGGGTTTCTGTGATATCCTTTACTGTGTAGGCCAGTCACATCACCTCATCAAAGAAAGCAATTCTGCTGTGACTCACTTCAGGGATGGTGTGAGTAGTCCGTTGAGAGATAGAGAATGTCCAAAGGGAAGCCTAGCTATATGCCCTTCAGGAAACTCTGTGTTGTTCCTCTTACCTGAGTTTGTGAAAGGTTGGGCAGCAATGACTCTGAGGCAGTCATCTTCAACAGCTCTCTGGCACCTTGCTGGTCTCAACCACTGCAGAGGAGATGAGGCTGCATTGGTAACTTTCCCATGAATATGTAGCCAAACCTGAACATCTGTGGGGGAAAACCAGACGTCCTCTGAGAAAGTCATTCGAGGTCATTTTAGCACGTAGACAGTGGCTGATTTGTACAGGCAGAAGTCCATGAACTCAGTCTATGGATGTTGCTGTCACTGTAAACATTTCACTAAAAAAATATATTTGTTACTCCATAAGGGTCTGGGTAGAAACCTTTTGGCAATTAGCAAATTTGGTGTAAATTGTCAGTGGGTAGAAAAATGTTGTGTTGTACAAGGTGACACATTATATCCAGGCTCAGTACCAGCTTGCTCTTTACCTCTAAGTAACTCTTCACAGTTACAGAGTAGATGAAGCGCAGGGACATAGACTATCGCTTGTCTTCCTCCAGCTTCCACCGGCTTAGTGATACACAGGTGGTACAGGTGAGCGCTGGTCTAAGCGCTGATAGGTGGTTTGTAGTCAGACAGTATTTTAAGGACAACTAGGAGAGAGCACATGAGCGCTCAGAGGAGAAAAGAAGGGAACCAAGGGAGCTCTTTCTCTGCCAGCTTATTGTCAAATAGGAAGCAGTCACAGAGTTTTAGTCGCTTGTTCCTTAACCCCAGAAGCTGAGCGAGAGGCTTCCTTTCTACTCCTCTGCATGAGATTCAGATATTTGTGCTGGGAAGAACTCACAGCTCTTCTCCTGAGACACTGCTTAATGAAGTATTCATGTCCTCATAGACACGTACCACCTACGCACTCCATATGTTCATCCACATGTACCTATCTCTGTATGTACACATGGCCACATGCTTATCACCTGTACAAGCCCTCTTGTCCCTCACACGTAAACAGGGGCGTGGGCATGTATGCAGACACAAATATCCTCAGCTCACAGTTTAGCACCCCTCAGCCACCCCTTGGAACCCTGCATTGCCATTCCCGCTCAAGCCTTAGACACTGGGAGTGTAGCAGTCTGAAGGAGGGTTCAGCGGTGGAGGTTTGGTGGAGGTTCAGCCCGTGCCTTCATTACCTCATCACCCTGGCCATCACCAGAGGTAGTCGCTGTTGACATTTTCCCCACCAGCAACATGCATGGTTCTGGTTGGAGCCAACTCCATCTGTTACCCTTTTCATTCCTTGCCAACATCACCAGAGGGAACAGAGAGTAGCCATACCCTTCAAAGAAGAGGAGACCAAGGCTCTGAGAGGCTCATAGCCCTGCAGAGAACACGCTGCAATAATGCAGGGGAAGCTCAAGTCCTGTCCCCTTTGTTGTTGGTGGTGGTGATGATGGTGATGATGATAAATAACTTTTTAAAAAAGAAGATATAGGGAACAAAAAAAGAGAGGTGGCTTAGTAGGTAAGAGCACTTATCACTGAACCTGTCAGACTGAGCTTATTCTCAATGGAAGAGTGAACCAGTTCATTTGAGTTGTCCTCTGACCTACACACACACACACACACACACACACACACACACACCTAATAAATAAATGTGGTGTTTTAGATTTTTTTTTTTTTAACCTAAAGAGTTGGTGTGGTTGTGACTTGACTTTGGTTAAGTGCACATGTGCCTGGGTATTCACCCTTTCCTGTGGTAGTAAAACTATCTGAAGCACTTCATGGCGCTGTCTAGTGAATTTCAGCCCTTCCCGGGAGCTTGTTCTCACAGTGAGAAGGTGCAGCTTGCCCCTGGGAGTACTGTCCTCTGAGAGGGAAAGAACAGCACAGCGGGTGGTTGCTATGGCCTAGTCTCCTGTCACTGAGTATTTTACCCCCCACAGGGAATGAACACATGTCTTTGCTTAGTACTGACTGAGCAATGTCAAAGCACATGTCCCTTGCAGGAATATAATCCAGGTTATATGTTTCCTGCTGACCTACCCTTAAACAGCTGTCAGGGGTACACATCACCATCAGGTAATGGAAATGATTTGGGGCAGTGTTTTGCCATAGAGGTGATGCTGAGTCTTTGAGCCCCACTGTCTTAAGTGTGTGACCTTGAAGTGACCCTTCATGTGTCTGTGCTGCTGCTCCCGTGGCCTACTTCTTTTTCTTGATATAAACACTGTAGTTTTAGATTCAGGGAAAGAAGGAAATTGGGCAGGGAGGAAGGGAAAGAGGCTGAGAATTATCTGAAATTACGCTTACAGCAGGAAGTGTGCCACATAAATTCCTAATGTTTAAATACTCTTTCATCATGTCGTCTTATTTAATCAGAGTCATCAATAACAGAATATGGACAGGGGAAAGCCTTCCTTGAGGCTGTGTTTTCCTTTCTTCCTTGAAGTTATTTATGAAAATCTTCCATCAGAATGAAAAGGGAAGCCCTTGGGTTATTTAGCAGGCAGGCAATGCCCTGAACTTAAATTAGAGCTCTCTTTCTGTATCCTGGAAGCCATTTTGAAGTGGGAGGTTCTTACTGTGGAAGCGCTTTGCTGTTGTGTGATCTCTAAATGGCACAGCTAAAAGGATTTCCATTGTCAAGTCAGGAGCCTGGAGGAAGAAGGGGGCTCATTGTTATGGGCCACACTGCACATGTCAGCAAAGCACAGACCCAGGCAGGAGTCAGCGCAGAGCTCTACAGCCAGCTCCCCACAGATGGCACTTGCCACTAGCCTCACAAGCCTTGATTCTTATCTGCAAAAAGGACACCATATATGCAAGCCCACGTTGGCAGTTTGGGGGAGGTTACCAGAGAACTGTCTAGTAGTTGTCCTCAGAATGACGTGCTCTCGCAAGGTGCTAACGTGCTGGCACTGCCCTCTAAAAGCTTTACAGATGTGTGTTTTATCCTACAACACAAACCTGTGAGGAAACTCGGGCACTAACGGATTAGATGACCATAGGTCCTTGCTGGTCTACACATTCACATTCTAAGCTGAGCTGTCTCTTTAAATAGTAATCTTTGACTAAAACATATGCAGTATGAGAAAAGAGGCTGCTCAGAGGGATAAGTGAGGAGTCTGCGTCTTCATTCCCCTCTTGATGAATGCACATGCTCTCTGTGGGCCTAGGATCAAGAGCGAAAGGATACAGCCTGACTGTTGGGGGAGGGGTGCTCCGAGCTAAGAAGAGCTTGGCTCACAGTGGACTCAGAAAAGGTTTGGAGCATACAAGCGATGCGTGCATGAGAGCTAGCCGATGTGGTAGGATGGACTGAGCTGGAGAAGATGAGAGTTGTTGATGTGTTATAGATGGTGCCAGAGGGAGTTGCTGGGGGAGGGGGGAAGGTTCAAAGACAGATGAGTCACTATAAGAGAAATACCGTATCAGTTTCTAAATAGTAATTACCCCAATTCGAGGAGGGAGGGGATGTTTACTGGGAGAATCAGCATTGATGTGGACTTGAGAGACTCAAAGCACAAATCAAGGTGTAGGTGTCTGAGCCAAGAGGGAGAGAGTTGTGCTTGGCATTCTCAGGCTCTGGCGGGGTTTTTTTGGTGGGATTGTGAGTGGCTTGTTGCCCGCTTCCCATAACTCAGTTTTCCCATCTGTTGGTAAGAAAACGGTGCCTGCCGTTTCTTCTTTTGCTGGAGGGTTTTTAAACTTGAGTTTTTAGGTAAAGAACCATTGTCTCATGATTTTCAAGGGTTCTGGAAACCATCCCAGGTACACTGGCAAAAGATAACTCTAATACATGCATAATTCTTCATTGTTTCCAAGATGGGTACATATAGTCAGGCCTTCTGGGAACTGGCAGGTGTTCAGAAGCGTAAAGGTCCCAAACACAGTGACTCAGTTATAACAAGATTTAGAACAGGCGTCACTCATGTGGTGGGTAGATAATATATTTTTATTGGGCTCATAATAACCATCTGGATTTGTCTATATTAGATTTTTTTCTTTTATTGGAAAGGCCATTCTTGACTAATATTGAATCACTCTTGAGTTTCTTAAGCTGACAGCCTCAAGTTTGGTTCTTGTAATTATTTATATTTGGTTAACTACAAATCTGGTTAGGATTCTTGGAGAAATCTGTCTATAGGAGCCATTAGGTCTCTGTCAGGACCGTGGCAGAATAAAGATGAAGCACTGAAGTACAATGTGTTTTCACAGTGTACACATACACATGCATGGACTCGTATCTACACATGCACATATGCTGTGAAGTAGCCAACTTGCTTTTGGCTAACACACACCTGACTGATCTCATCAGTTCCTTGGGCTGTGCAAAGCTGGTGGCCCTGTGTTGTGAAGGAAGTACTTCTTCCTCTTACAAGTGTCCCCCCTTGAATGTCTGTGATCATTTCAGTGCCTTCATCCTCATGTAGGCATGAGCTTCTAGGCTCTGATGTATTCACTTGGTCCAGATAAGCCACCCACTGGGTCTGCAGATCCATCATTTTGCTATACAGCTATGCATTTAGAATTTGACCAGATGTAAGCCCAGTTGTCTCCAGGATGGTGAACACAGAGGAACTTCCTTTTGTTAAAACATTGCTACTTCCCATCATGCATTGCCATGTAGTGCCTTTTCCCATGTAAACACATCACAGTCACTTTCTGCTAGAGCAGAGACAAAAGTCGCCTTGGCTCTTGCTTTCTGTAGTGCTACAGGCATGCCCGCCCTCACTGTGGTGTGCAAACCTGACAGTGAGCCTCTTTGTCACCTGCTGTGATGTGCATATCCAACCATGGCTCATTGTCACCACCCTGCCTCTGAGCCTCTGCACCTGTCAGTTTCTGCTTTTAAGACATCCTCTCTTCCGTCCTCCCTACAGCTCTGGCCTACTCTCTTGGTCCATGTAGATTCATCACTGTGAAAGTCCTTCCTTCTTCCTACACACCTACGTAGTTCCTTCAGGTCAGTCAACAATCACAAGCTATGAGACTACCTTGCTCTAGGCTTAACTGTTAAAGTCTACATCTACGTAGTGAAAACGCTGGCCGTATCTGTACATGATAGAACTCTACACCCGATCAGGGGAAGGGCCTGCTTTTCCGGTGAAGGCAAAGACCAAGAACCATGGCCATTTAGGTTGATCATAATCCACAGAGCCCAAACCGCTGCTTGGTAAAGCTTCTGAATAATACCTTGGCAGAGCGAAAGACTGAGGAATGGCACCATGTGAAATGGTTTCTTAGACAAAAAGCAACTCGGTAAGCCTTGGAAAATGGTCAAGATTGGGACTGATACAGATGAAAAGGATCAGGGCACATTATCAATGGGGAAATACAGTAAACTTAAAGGGAATAAAGAACTTAACCTGAGTGAAACACACGGGTGATTGGTATTGGGAATTATGTTTTGCAGGTGTGGTTGATTGAACCTAGGGCAGCATGCATGCTGGTCAGGTTCTTTACCACAAGAGTTCTTTCCTCAGTTGGAAAATAAGTTTATCTCTTTAGGTAGAATAAAAGAGGTCGGATTTAGTAAACAATTAAAGAGGCTATGGAAAGGTGTGCGTGTGTGTGTGTGTGTGTGTGTGTGTGTGTGTGTGTGTAGCATTGTTTAAATTATTAGAATGTGTGAGAGTCCAGAGAAGCTGGTGGGAGGGAATGGTGCAGCCTCAGGCAACAAGAGCTGCTTGGAAGGCAGAGTGAAAGGGAGAAAGGCCGGAGGCATTCTGAGGCAAATGTGGGACTGTCCCATCACGATCAAAAGAACAGATTCAGGCCGGAGAGATGGCTCAGTGGTTAGGAACAATTGACCACTGAGTTCAATTCCCAGCAGTCACTTGGTGGTTCACAACCATATGTGGTCTGATGCCCTCTTCTGGTGTGCATAAAGACAGAATACTCATATACATAAAATAGGTGAATAAATAAATCTTTAAAAACAAACAAACAAGCTGGGCAGTGGTGGCGCACGCCTTTAATCCCAGCACTTGGGAGGCAGAGGCAAGCCGATTTCTGAGTTCTAGGCCAGCCTGGTCTACAGAGTGAGTTCCAGGACAGCCAGGGGTACACAGAGAAACCCTGTCTAGAAAAACCAAACAAACAAACAAACAAATCAGATTCAACAGAACTACCAGGTATTTGGCGATATTGTTAGAAGTTTGAGGAGGACAGATTATTTGTGAGGTAGTTTTGGACAAGCTGATGCAGAGACAAAAGTGACATCCAGTCAGGATCCTATGAAGGATGTAGCTTTTAAGGATGGCTCAGGATATATTGGAGATGATAAACAAAACTAATAACTCCGTCAGCAGCATCAACTAAGTTGTCTTTCCTATTTAGAAGCACCTGAGTGAAGTCTGTGTGGGTGGTACCTTAGGAGAAGGTGGAGTGAGGTTTACAGAGCCGTGTACATTGCCAGTCACTGGGTCTCTGTGTGCGCCTTAAAGACTCTCACATGAAAAACCTGACCACATCTTGGTTAGCACCACTGTAGCTGAGACTTCTTTGTGTGCCATCTGTGTCCCTCACTTCGTGAGTTTCACAACGCTCACTAGAGTCGCAAGGCTGAATAGACAAGACCCATCAATCCTTTGTCTCTTAATTATCTTATGCAGTATAAATTTAATACCAATAAAAGTTGTTGTCTTTTGACATGGTGTTAGTCTCAACCTACTTCTGCTGACTTGAGCAGAGTAAGAATAATTCCCTACTCCCAAGACAGTTTGGTTTGCAGCTGTCTCAGCCCACAAGTGTGAGTATTTAAAAAGACTTCCGTGTATAGAAAAGTATGGAGGTCAACTCGGGGAGGATTTTGTATAAGGGAAATGACTGAAGCCCCGAGGAGGTCGGAAGGGGCAATGGTTAGTTACGGATGTTGTCAAGAGTATTAGCTGCAGAGAGCAGTGCAGAAGGGAGCGTGCAATTGGATGCCTTCACTCTCCCCGCAGGTTTCTTCCATCGGGACTTAAAACCTGAGAACCTCCTCTGTATGGGACCAGAATTGGTGAAAATCGCAGATTTCGGATTGGCCCGAGAAATCCGATCAAGACCTCCGTACACAGACTATGTGTCTACTAGATGGTAAATGCTTTTTCTCTCTGAATTATCTAATCGTGCTTTTTTCAAAAGATACAGTTATAAGGTGTCTTATATGTAATGACATCAAGTGTAATGACACATACCTCTAATCCCAGAGCCCAGGAGGCAGGAAAATTTTTATGAGTTCGTTGCCAGCCTGGTCTACATAGTGAGTTCCAGGCTGGCCAGGGCTATCTATAGTAAGAACCTGTCTCAATAAAACATTATGCTGAGGATAATATTAATCTAAGGATTAATTTCTCACTAAAAGGAAAAAGTAGTTCAAACCCTGCAGATTTTTTTACTGAGTGAAGTACAAGCTTCTTAAAAACAGTTTTAAAAGAAAAACCATTGTGTTCTCTGTAGTCTAAGTCATTTTTTAAGTTTTTAGACTTATTTTATGTGTATGAGTGCTCGCGTGCGTGCGTGCGTGCGTGCGTGTGTGTGTGTGTGTGTGTGTGTGTGTGCACCATATTCATGCCTGGTGCCTATAGTGGTCGGATCCTCTAGGACTGGATTTGCAGATGGTCGTGAGCTCTCATGTAAGTGCTGGGAATTGAACCTGGTTCCTCTACAAGAGCAGCATGTGCTCTTATTGACTGAACCATTTCTCCAACCCCCATATAAATAATTTTTGTGTGACAGCTTTTCTGAGGCTAGTGTCCCAATATCCTCCTTCCCTGCTCCCCCTCTGTTTTCCTACCCAATTCCCCCCTGTGTTTCTGAAGATACTCCAGAGGAGATTCCTGTGTGATGGGAGATGGCTGAGCCTTAAGAGTACGTCTTGATCGTTCCCCACCCTTTTCAGGTGGCTTATAACCAACCATTTATCACTCCAGCACCAGAGGGATCCAGCGCCTCTGGCCTCAGGTGCACATACCCACACGCAGAATTCTCTAAAGACTTCAGAGGAGGTAGAAGTGGAGGAGGAGAAGGGGCGGGGGAGAGATTTTAGTAAATGACTCTGGGGAGTAGAGACTGGTCTTTAAAACTAGGGGCTGCAGTCCCACGTGGAGCCAAGTAACTGAACGTGGGGTTGTGAAATATTGGACAATGATGAAATGTTTCAAAATGTACAACTAAAACCTAACTCAGAATCAACTATGTAATGGGTCGGAATAATTCTGCATGGGAATGGATCCCATGTTAAAGGTGGGACTTCACTGCAGCTTTGGTACTGAACACGTGACATGCGTGCCTTTCCGTGTGTATGCTATTTCAGTACACAGTGCCAATGACCCTGCCCCACTGCAGATTCGATTCAAGACTACCGCATGTTGTGACTGCAGTGCTTTCACCATCTGGATGAGTTTTTTGCTCTTGTAGAATAATGTAATGGTTTAAGTGTAGAAAAACAAAGACTTTTAATATTTTCCCACCACCATTCCTCAGCAAATTCGTATCAACTTAGGAACTCTCTGGATTGGAATGTGCTAGAATGTTTGATTTTTACATTGGTGTTTGATTTGCTGGCTGAGTTTCGTTTAAAGATCATTAGATGGGGCAGAAACTGTGGCTCGGTGAGTAGAGTACCCAACGCCATGCATAGAGCTCTGGGCTCAGCTCCCAGCACCTCATCAAACCTCTGTTTACCATGTAACCCCGCACTAGACACCGGAGGGTCAGACATCCAAGGCCAGCGGGGGCTACGTAAGACTCTTCTCACCAGGTTTGATGGTGCATGCCTTTAGCCCAGCACTCAGAGGCAGAGGCAGGCAGCCTGGTCTATATAGCAAGTTCCAGGGGTACACAGAGAAACCCTGTCTCAGGGGAAAAAAATCATTAGGTGATTTTTTTTTTTTTTTAAAAAAAAAAAAGATTTTATTTATTTTATATGAGTACACTGCCACTGTCTCCAGACACACCAGAAGAGGGCATCGGGTCCCATTACAGATGGCTGCAAGCCACCATGTGGTTGCTGGGAATCGAACTCAGGACCTCTAAAAGAACAGTCAGTGCTCTTAACCGATGAGCCATCTTTCCAGTCCCATAGGTGAATGTTTGCTTTCATCTTTAATAAATGGTAAGATTACATGTACACTAAAGAATGGATTAAAATAAATGTATGATTTATTACTAGTAATCTTTAAATGTTTATACCTATTTTACATATACCCAAGGAAATATAAAAATTTCTGAGGTGAAACTGAGTCATAAGTGGAAAAGGTTGAAGAGGTCTTGAGAGATCTCTGGTTCTTTTCTTTCTCCCCCCCCCCTTTTCTTTCCTGTGTGTGGAGTGTATACGGGTGGGGTCTGTGTGTGTATGTAGTTCACGCACATGAGTGTATAGTGCTCACAAGGAGCATGGGGGTCAGAGGAGGACACTAAGTGTCTTCCTTTATCACTGTCAGCGCATCTTTCTGGCTGGGCTGGGTAGCAAACAAGCTCATGAAATCCACCTGTCTCTGCTCCCCAATGCTGGAGTTACAGGCACAAGAAGCATTCCTGGCTTCTTACTTGGGTGCTGGGGATTCGAACGCAGTTTCTCGTGTTTGCATAACAAGTGCTCTTACCCAGCAAGCTATCTCTGCAACCCTAAGACTATTTGTTTTTATTATTGGCCATGACAGTTGCTAAGTCCTCATAAGCCCCTGTACCACATTGCATTTAGGGAAACTATATACTTTTACTGAGAGTTACTTATTATTGAACTTAATTTCTGACCAGTAGAAGCAAATTAACTTTGTCTTTTCAGGTATAGGGCTCCAGAAGTACTCCTGAGATCTACCAACTACAGCTCCCCCATTGATGTCTGGGCTGTGGGCTGCATCATGGCAGAGGTGTACACCCTCCGGCCTCTTTTCCCTGGGGCCAGTGAAATTGACACGATTTTCAAAATTTGCCAAGTGTTGGGAACACCGAAGAAGGTAATGAACAAAGGCTCATGGGCCAAAGCCAGCAGCTTCCTGCTCCGCCCCTCCCCGGTACTGTACAGCGCCACACACTGGAGATTGTTCTAGACCTTGACCATTCTTCTCTGCTCAGGTTCTCTAGCAAGGCTGGCTTCTCCCCTTCGTTATGCTTACAGCTATGGTGTTTGTCCTGGCTCTCTCTTCTTTCTCACTATACCATCTCACCCTTTATAGAATCCTCCATTGAGCACAGTTATGTCTTCAAGGCCTTCCAAAGGTCCTCTCTGCCCCTGCCCCTGCCCCTGCCCCTGCCCCTGCTCCTGCCTCCTTTGAAGTGCTGGGAGTAAAGATGAGTAGCCACCATACTCAGCTGAGGCTCTTTCTTCTTGAAGATTCACTGCAGAGTTGGAGATGGGACCATGGATATCTTTGCTTGTTTCCCACCCTCCACCCCACCTCTGTGCCCACCCCACTCCCTTCTTTCCAGGCGTCTCATCTTTCAGTCTGTGACTAGTCTCACCTTCCTAAACAAAACGTTCTGGTTATAATCTGATGTTCACTTAAAACCACTGATGCATCTCGGAGCCCCTCAACTCATTGCTTCATTCCTGCACACACGCCGGCTCTGTACCCTGGCATATCCCCATTTCTGTACGTTGCTTGAATGAGTGTCTCCTTAGTGACCATCAATATCCCTTTCTTCCTCCATAGGACTCCTCCGGCTGCTTCTCCAGTCTCTGCTGTATCTGAGTTCTGTGCTGTTCACCGATTTGTCTAGTATCTATTTTCCCAGTTCCCAGTACCATTGCTGTTCTGAATACTGTCTTTATAGTCTCTCCTCCTTCTCCTCCTCTCCTCTTCCTCCTCTCCCTCCTTCTTCTCTTCCCCTCCCCCCACTATTTTCTTTGTGTGTATGTGCATCTGTGTGTGGAACTAGGTATCAAACCTAGGGCCTTACACATAGTAGACAAAGTTTCTTTTGTTTTTTGTTTTAAATAATTATTTATTTTATGTATAAATACACTGTCGCTGTCTTCAGACACATCAGAAGAAGGCATCGGATCCCATTACAGATGGTTGTGAGCCACCATGTGGTTGCTGGGAATTGAACTCAGGACCTCTGGAAGAGCAGTCAGTGCTCTTAACCGCTGAGCCATCTCTTCAGCCCTTGTTTTTTGTTTGTTTTTTAATCGTTTGAATGAGTCATTACTCCCACCATGTTAATGATAACATTACCGAGGTCCCTCTGCCAGCCTCCTTCCTCTCTCTGTCTGTATCACCCCTCTGGTGGTCTTTGTCTTTTTTTATTATTGCATTTTAAAAGAAATGTCTTATTTTGTGTTTTAAAGACGGTGATATTTTTAAGGGAAAGATTTATGTTGAACTATTTTTCGATACTCAACAACACTAAGCATTCTCTCAGGAATTGTCTGACTGGATGGTATTCGTAGTAACTGTTAGCTCCAGGAAGAGGTCAAAATTCTTTTGCAGTATGCCTTACCAAATAGTAGTGTTGAAACTGGAGAGAACCTCATGCCTAGCTGCCCAGATTTCCCATGGTTCTCTCCAGCCTTCAGTGCCCAGAGACAGGATGTGTGAAAACATGGAAAGTGGAGCAGACAGCGTTGTCTCTGTCTTCTCAGTGTAAATATTTAGCATCATCAGGCTGGTGATACAGTAGTAACACATGGGGTTTCACAGACTTACTGGACTAGGAATCGGTATTTTGCTTTATCTCGTTTTATTTTGTTTACTAGCAGTTTCCCAAACCCATGTGTCAGGGAGCACAGCAGAGAAAATGCCACGGGCTTCAACCCTCAGTCCTCCAGAGATGGACAGTCTTCCATAAAGGTTATAAAACAAGCTAAGCTGGCAGGGAATCACTGTCTTGTCTGCTGTTTCTCATATTGCATGCAGGGTAGTCTGTGTTAGGGTAGCCCTGGGCCTCATCATATGCACCTGCCTGTGAAGTCAGTGGAGGCACGATACAGTTGCCTTTGTGTGGAAGACCCCTGACTCCAGTCACAGCGATGGTCTGAGCACCATTTCTGTCTTTTCCTGCAGACTGACTGGCCTGAAGGCTACCAGCTGTCAAGTGCTATGAATTTCCTCTGGCCCCAGTGCATACCCAATAACTTAAAGACTCTAATTCCAAATGCTAGCAGCGAAGCAATTCAGCTCCTGCGAGACTTGCTTCAATGGGATCCCAAGAAACGACCAACCGCTAGTCAGGTTTGCCTGTTTTTTGTTTTGTTTTGTTTTGTCTTCTGTTCGAAGCATTTCTTAGGAAATCTATACCTAACCCTAAGTATTTCTATAAATTATAAGTTTTTCGCTTGGTAGCATGGTTGAAAAAATAGTATTGACTTCTAAGAACTGGAGGAATTTAAGGTAATCTGAACCTTGTTGTGCACAATTAAAATAGTTCAGATTAAACTGTGTTTGCTTTGAACATTAGCATAAGTTCCTATGATATGTCACAATATGTGATATATACGTGATTTGCAGTGAGAATGAACATAAAATTCAAGGAATAAAGAATAGTTCAGAAAAGAAAAGAACTGTGTACCTGTCTGTCTCCGGAGTTGTTTTTAAATATGTTCTGTGTGAGTTAGGACCATGCAGTAGTTGAGGGATAAGGCCGCATGGGTTGCTGGAAAGTAACCATACCTTACAAACCCAGCTCCTCGTCTACAGATGGCCGAGACAGAACGGCAGATGAATAGAGCCAGGCAGGTAATCACAGCTAGCATTGTCATGACTTTGCACATGCCATGGTTTGTTTTATGTAATTTCAACCTAATGAGGACTCCACAAGGTAAATATTTTTGTTTTCACTTCTGTAGGTAAGAAAACTACATCTTAGATAGTTTGAGTGGTTTTCCCTAGTCACTTCTTCGGTAATTGCTATAGATAGTGCAGCTACCTATAATTCAGGTGGGGCTGCTTCTCCTGTCTGCCCGCCTACCCTCCCCTGGGATACACTGATAAATTATGAAATGTACCCGAAAGAGCTGAGGTAGCTCTCATCACTCACCTGCCTCCTGCAAGCCTGGTTTTACATTAGTTGTGTTTGAACCTTTGTCAGTTTGGCTCATGAACAATTTCTTACACTGCTCCGAGCATCAATAAATGAGCAGTTCTAACCAGAGAGGATGATCTGTGATCTTTTATCACAGAAGCAGCAGAGCTATATGAAGAAAGTACCAGCTTAAGGCTAGAATTTGTGTTAGCTGGAGAGAGGACAGCTGGGGAAGGTTAAGGGGACAGAAATGTTCTTTCTCAAAATCCTAAAGAGTTACAAAGTTATGCACTTCAGATGGTGGAATTCACAAATGGTTGTAGGGCAGAAAGGAAAATTTCTCATGAAGCACTTCATTTTCTATAGGATACCCCTCAAATATTAAGTTCTTTGTTCTTGGTTTTATAGAACCAAGAACCAGGGATGCTAGTATCAGAAAAGCTAAAACTGCCCCCAGATCAAATCAGACTTGCCAAAATGCTAAGGGTTACAAAGAATTCTGTACTCTGGCAGGGTACCAACATTGTTGGACTCTGAGTTTATGCTTACATATAATAATTGTAGATGCCTATAACTTATGTTCCAGGTCTCACTGAGAAAATGCTGCTATTTTCAGTGACATCTATTAACAAATTCCAGGGAATACATACAGAATTTTATACAATTGTAAACTTCTACACGTTAAGACTTATTTCTTGGTTGACTGGAAGCTCAATTATCCATAGCAACTTGCTTCTAAAGCTTGTCTTAGTGAGAAGGCTTGAGTGTATTTTGTATTGTATTCTTGATTTGGCCTGAGTATTGGCAGAGATACCCACCGCCTACTGTGCTATTGCTGTTTGCTTAGTTGCTTGGTTTTGAGACCAGATCTTTTATAGTCTGGCCTCACCTGAACTTCCTGTTTAACCGAGTCGGCCTTTGACTTCTGGTCCTCTTCCAACCCCTGACTGCTAGGATCATAGGCGTGCCCACCACTCCTATATTCCTACCATTTGCTCTATCCACATAATTTTAAGTATTGCGACTAGTACGTACATGTTTTGTTAGCCCAGATATGGGAAAATAGAAGGGGATTACCAATGCAAGATACTGGTTTTTACAGCAGGCTTGGCTAAGAGCCTGTAGTGGCCACATGAGCTATCGTTGATCATAATGGTGCTTACTGTCCCTTCTTTGCTTTTCTCCTAATGCCTCGTTTGTCATTCCAGGCACTTCGATATCCTTACTTCCAGATCGGACACCCACTGGGCATCGTTACACAGGACTCAGGAAAACCACAGAAAGACGTCCAAGTCAAGACAGGCCCACCTCCTTACATCAAGCCAGCCCCTCCTGCCCAGGCCCCAACCAAGGCACATGCGCTGATTTCCTCACGACCAAACCAAGCCAGTCAACCCCCTCAGCATTTTGTGAACCCCTACAAAGGTGATGCCTCTAGGACAGAGCAGCTGAGCCATGTTCAGGAGGGCAAGCCAGGCCCACCATTCTTCCCATCCCTCCACAATAAGAACCTTCCGCCAGTAAGTGTCGAGTGTCTACACGGACACTTGTTTCTTCATCTCAGTTATTTTCTTCTGGCTACAGATAGTGTGTGAAATATTTTCCTTTTCAGTGCATAAGGTCATATGCATTTATCCTCACTGTAGCGTGATCCGAGGTCTGAATTCCGTTCCTGCCTTTTCCATAACAGCACCATTCCATATTAGCCCCCCTGCTGTTGCTCTGATAAAACACCGAGATAAGGCAGCTTAGAGGAGAAGGAGTTTGTTTGGGCTTATGGTTCCAGCAGGTTAGAGCCCACAAAGGCCTGGCAGCAGGAGTGGGAGGCTAAGGGCTCACATCTTGACTGCAGATACCAAGCAGACAGAGCACACGGGGAATGGGGCCTGGGTTTGGCAGAGGCCAACCCCAGCGATATATTCCCTCCAGCCAGGCCACACCTCCTAACTCCTAGCTACCACCTGGAGAGCAAGTACTGAAACATCCCTACGGTGGACATTCAGAACACCACAGGCTCCTGCTAGTGAGCGGAGCAGTGTTGGCAAGCGGACTCTATAGACAGAGTTCTGCTCTTCAGCAGCTTGGTAACCAAAAGCAAGTTATCTGGATTCTCTGTTCTACACTATCTCACCTGTTAAATAGAAACACTTATGTCTACCTAGCATGATTGTTTTGAGGACTGACTTAGTTACTACTTGAGAAGAATAGTACCTAGTATATCATCAGAACATGCATAGTGCTGGCGTGTTTTATGTCAGCGTGACATGAGCTAGAGTTGTTTGAGAAGAGGGGAACACCCCCTTAGATTGGCTGTGGCAAGCCTGGAATGTATTTCTCAATTGGGGGGAGGGGGGAGCTTACTGTAGGTGGTACAACCCCGGGGCAGGTGATCCTGGGGTGTGGAAGAAAACAAGCTTCTGCTTCAATTCCTGCCTCCAGGTTCCTGCCCTGACTTCCCTCAGAGATGGGCTAGAAGAGTGAGATGAAACAAGCCCCTTCTTCCTCTTTATTTGCTTTGGTCATGGTGCTTTGTCACAGCAGTAGAAACCCTGACTAATACTTCATAAGACTCAGGAACTGCTGAGCATCATTATTGTCCATCCCTACAGAGTCAGTTTCTTCATCTATGGATGAAGATCTTAATTTATCTCTCCCTCCCCTCTCAGACCAGTTTGTTCTTGATCATGGGAGATCCTAATGCCTAGGATAATGTTTTGAAAATCCTAAAGCACGGGAAGTCATTCCTCTGTCTGCAGACTGTTACTCGTATTATTATGATGAATTGATGTCAATGCTGGGCTGTTAATTAAGCACAAATCCCTTTTCAGCTAGTGTTTAAATAAATAGTGTGTGATGCCAGAAGTATTAGTTCTCTGGAGAATTACAAACACTGAGCTGTCTGATGTAGTGCTCTGTAGACCAGACTGGCCTTAAACTCAGAGATCCACCTGTCTCTGCCTCCCGGGTGCCAGGATTAAAGGTGTGTGCCGCCGCCACCTTGCCTGCTAAGGCACTTTTGTCAGGGTGTTCTATCACAATAGCAAGAGAATAATAAGTCAGTATACTTTCTTGGATCTTCTTTTCTTACATTCTTGTCTCATGTAACTTTGTAAAGTTTTGTTTACAAAAAAAAATGTAGTTAAGGCAGGTTAGAGACAGAGGTCATGGGTTTGCATTTTCAGACAAGTGGAGCCTGTGGGATCGCCCATATTTTAATCCTTTCTATTGTAACAGTGGAAATTCAGAATAGAAATTATTTATTGATGGATGTACAAGGCTGTGGATTCCATTCCCCAGCATGTGTGTGCATACACACACACACACACACACAAGCACAGATTATTGATAGAAAAACCCTTTTAATATTGCTTTTTCTTTTCCTTCTTCTCTCTTTGTATATGCAGAAAATCCTAACTGGCCTGGAACAGAAAAACAGTGAAATCAAGCCAAAGAGCAGGAGAAGATGGGGTCTTATTTCCAGGTCAACAAAGTGTTCTGATGATTGGGCCGACTTGGATGTCTCAGATTTCAGTCCGTCTCTCACCAGGATAGATGTAAAAAACAAGAAGAGACAGAGTGAAGACACCCTCTGCAGGCAAGTGTGCCGTCTGTCCCCGTGAGCAGGCTGACTTGGATATGCAGGTCACCAGTATCTCTCTGATGATGCACCACTCACTCCTCTTCCCTCCTGACTTAAACCACATTCTCTGATTCAGGTTTGAAAGTGTTGTGGACCTGAAGCCATCTGCTCCGGTGGGTACAGGAACCAGTGTCTCCACCCAGGCTTCCTCCCAGAGGAGAGACACGCCCACCCTGCAGTCTGCAGCAAAGCAGCACTACTTGAAGCACTCCCGCTACTTGCCTGGTAACAAAAGGGCGCATGCGGGCTTCTGATGCCAATCTTGTCTGTGATCACGTGCAAATGCGATCTGTTCATTGTTCTGTTCTGGAGGACGAGTGCTTCCATTGTTGGCTTGTGTGCCCTCCTTAACCCACAGCACAGACCGCATCGTGTAACTCATGTAGCTGAAACCCTGTCAGAGCCATCAGCTCATGAAAGGAAATCCAAATTTCTTACAAGCCCCAGACACGACTCACAGTGCATGCTGTGTTGCCTCTGTGGTTAGCATGCTCAGCACACACTGGCCTCTGAGTTGGTGAAGACATCATAGAATATTTGGGCCTTGCATTTTTATTTTCCATAGGCATCCTGAGGTGAGAGACTTAGTGTAGGAAACGTGAGCTGAGCCTCTGAAGGTGGCTTGGCAAGCACTGGACAGCATGCCTGCAGCGTGTCTTTCTCTCTGCCACTTAGGAAACCAGGGGAGGAGTTGAGCTAGCTGTGCATCCCTGGCAGTACTGTAGATACTAAAGTTTGTATTTTGTAAGTACCATAGACACTAAATTTTGTATTCTGGTAAGTGCCTAAGCCTTTCTCCAGACTTCGGATATCAACCTCACACCGCTATCAATCACCTACTCATAGATTAACTCAACAGTCATCAAGCACCCACTATATGCTAAGCACTGAGAACTTTATGATGAAACACTGACACACACGCACACACATGCATGCACGCACGCACATGCACGCACGCACACATGCACACACGTGCACACACTCGCCCTACCTGCCAGAATCGCACAGCTCCAGGTAGCTCCTTCATATTCATAGCCTCACGGTGGCATCGTGGAACTACCCTGCCGACGAAAGTGAGTGGAGCTCATGGACTCATGGTGAGACTGGCATACAGTCGTCCTCACAGTTGGTGATACACTGGTCAGGAAAGAGTTCTCTGAGCAACTGGCTGGGCACCAAAAAGTGAGAAAGAACCAAGTGTGCAGAATCCAAGAAACGAGCACACCAGGCCACAGACAGAGCAAGCACAGGGGCCTGGAGGCAGGAAAGGCTCAGCCATGAGGAACAGTGGCCAGTGTGTGGAGAGCAGAGGGCGGAAGGCGTGGAGTATGTGGCATGAGCTACTGTGGAAACTTTGTCAAATATCTGGTTTCCATTTTTTTGTTGTTGGTTTTGGTTTTAGCGTGGGTTTTTGTTGTTGTTGTCATTGTTTTACGGACTGAGCCTCACCATGTAGACCAGGCTGGCCTTGAACTTACAGAGATCCTTACAAAGAGCTTCCTGAGTATTGAGGTTAAAGTTGTGTACCACTGCACTATGCTGAATTTCATTTTTTTTTTTTTTTAAGATAGGGGAAATCCTTGAGGGTTCTTAATTGGAGGATCTGAGTCTACAGCTAGGGCCCAGCAAGCTTCAGCCGTCATCTGGGTCAGAGAAGGGGAAGCCAGTCTGGGAGTACATTCTAGAGTAAACCTCCAGATGCATCAAATGTTTCACTTGAGGTTGGGAGTATGACGGGTCCAGGCAAGCTAACAGGGTTTTGACATTGTCCTAGAAGTCTGCATTGATGATTTACATGGTGACAAATGTGGAGGGATCCAGGTCTGAGAAAACTATAGAGTCCTTTCCATCACTGCTGTGAGGGGGAGGATGACTAGGCTGTGCACGCTTTGGTGCTATAGAGCACTGTAGAGCCTGGCTTTGGCAGGAGCATGGAGCGTGGGAAACATTTGTCTTGACTGCTTCACAGCTTCTATGATCTGTCCTGGGTGGCCTTGTGTGAAGGAGCAGCAATAATGAGGCTTGTCCGCACAGTGATGTCATCAGCAGTTAATGGTGAGGTGATCCAGGCCATGTGAGAAGGTGGAACCTCAGAGAACAGACACAAAAAGAAGCCAAGGGCTGCAGAGCTGTAGCATGGGGTGTCAGTGAGAAATGGAGAGAACCTAAGTGTTACAGGAAAGAAGAGGCT
Source organism: Rhynchomys soricoides (assembly GCA_019843965.1). Lineage (NCBI taxonomy): Eukaryota > Metazoa > Chordata > Mammalia > Rodentia > Muridae > Rhynchomys > Rhynchomys soricoides. Next base: position 95,189 of record JADRCH010000597.1, on the reverse strand, counting down.
GGGAAGAAGGAAGATTGAAATGTTTAGGAGTCCTGGAGGAGTCCTCCTGAGGGAGGGCACCAGAAGGGCAAGACATGGGCAGGTCTGTTAGCTGAAGCATAAGAAAATCTCCCAGACTGCCCACAAATGAGACAATGTGTTCTACTCAAAGATGGCCCCTCCTCCCTTTGCGTCTGTCAGGTAATGTCACCAGATTCTGTTTGGGTTTTGTTGGGGTTTTTTTGAATCACAGGAATTTTTTTGTGTTCTGTGATACTTTCATTTTTGAAATTTGGTATAGATTTATTTTACATTTCAAATAAACTTTACTATGTCTGATTAAGGTATCTAATATAATGTCACAGTCTATACATAAATAGTAAGAAATGTACTAGAGTGACTATAAGCATGTGTCTTAGTCACTGTTCTATTGCTGTGAAGAGACACCATGACCACAGCAACTCTTATAAAGAAAACATTTAACTGGGGCTGGCTTACAGTTTCAGAGGTTCAGTCTACTCTCAGCATGGAGGAAGCATGGTGGCCTGCAGGCAGACGTGGTGCTGGAGAAGGAGCTGAGAGTTCTACATCCAGATCCACAAGCAGCAGGAAGAGAGCGACACGGGGCCTGGCTTGAGAGTTTGAAACACTCTTCCTCCAACAAAGCCACGCCTCCTGATCCCTCTCAAGTAGCCCCACTCCCTAATGACTAAACATTTAAATACATGAGCCTGTGGGGACCATTGCTATCCAAGCCAGCACAGCAGGGGTGCAGTGGAACCACCAAACTGGACCACTCCATGGGTGACAGGAATGGTTTATTTGGGGAAATTCAAAACTGGCATGGCTATGTCTTGGAGGTCAGAGAGAATAGCAAAAGGTGTAAACGCTTTACCAGTTTTAAAGGAAGAAGGTAGTGACAGGGTTAGGGAGGTGTGCAAGCCTGAACAACTTGGGAGCCAATCTGGGGACTTGAATATGTTTTATAGGTATGTGTTAATAGATGCTGCACTTCAGAAGGTTGTCTGCTGCTGCAGAGGGGCTAAGGAAGTTGTGGCTCTTCCTCACTTACAGAGCCCCATATCACAAGTTCCTCCGGCATGCCGGTTTGGGGCTTTTGTTTATCCACCCGCCACCCTTCTGTTTACCCTGTCAGAGTCCAGCCTGAGCTGAGGCAGAATGTCACTTACAACCTTGTCAGTGGTACTGCTGCTGGAGGTGGGGCAGGGGTGGATATGTTTTGGACCTAACAGTGACAAAGTAAAGTGTCCACTATCTCATGGAGTCACCATTAATTGTTTTTATGGCAAGAACAACAAAAGCCTACTTATTTAGAAAAGGTGCCATGGTATTGCCTGTGGTCCTTAGGTGATAAGACTCAAAGATGGCACCCCGTTCTCTGACCCACCCTCACATCTTCTCCATTTTGTCCCTGCACACCTAGTGACAGCTGTTGGCTTGGGGTTTTGTTGTTTTTTGTTTGTTTGTTGTTGTTGTTTATTTGTTTGGGGTTTTTTGTTGTTTTGTTTTGAATTATCTCTCTGTATTTGTTTTATAATTTCTGTATATTTGATTTTTTTTTTTCTTTTTTAGATTCCATGTATAGGGTTGAAGAGATGACTCAGTCATTAAGGCTAGGTTCACAACCAAAGATAGTCTCCACATATAAGTGAAATCCTGTAATCTTTTGCATTGTGAGTCAGTATGTTTCCCTTGGTCTAAAGTCCATATCAGACAGATGTCAAGATCCTGTTCTCTTTATGACTGATTAGTGTTCTTTTGTGTAGCTGTACCATTCATTGCTTCTGTCTGTCTGGTTTATTTCGCGTCTTAAGCTCTTTTCTTCTTCTCCAGGAATAAATATAAGAAATGGCGTGCTCCCTAATCCAGGCAAGGACTTTCTTCCATCAAATTCATGGTCCAGTTCTGGTTTGTCTGGAAAATCTTCAGGAACAGTATCAGTAGTGAGCAAAATAACTTCAGGCAAGTAACAGTCATTAACTCTTGAGTGACCAGAGGTGAATTCTCCCAATGTTGTGGTGTTGGAGGATGTTCCCTAGAGAAGTTTGGAGTGAGGCCCTTCTGTCTGAGATGCAGACTCTCCTCAGTTTCCCTGCCCTTCTCTCCCTTTCTTAGCAGCAGCCCTAGGGGTTCAGCCAGCTCCATCAAGGTTCTCTGGAGCTTCTGTCCCCAGAGGTGGGGAGTGGGGCAGTCCTCCCTGACCCAGAAGGAAGCCAAAAACAAGTTTACAGACTTACCAAATCTAACCTCTGATGCCCTGGGGTGCTTTGGACACCTGGCTCCTAAAGTCAGTGTTAGTCTGGTCTTCTCTGCTCCAGCTGGACTTTCTGACTGGTGAACCTACCCTGCCCAGAGCATCAGAGTCCTTTCTGGTTGGAAAGTGGACAGATTGTTTTTTAAAATAAAGTCCTCCAAAATGGTTAGCCAGGTAGACAATTTCCCCATGCTGTTTCCCTGGCCGAGTGCTCTGCCACAGCGCCTCATACACACCCACCCCTCACCGCTCCTCATCTCCTTCTTCCATTAGGAATACCATGCCCAGGATACATCATGCCACCTAGGAACACAAACCCCAGAGTTGAGCTTAGCCCCTGGATCCCACCCCACACACAGTAGACCTGATTGGATGCCAACTTTTCCTGTGCACTTAAAAAAGATATGTGTGAAATTCAGTGAGTTTTGCATATTTTCAAATTTAAATGAATGTTTCCTTTTAAAGAATAAAGTGTGTAGCAAGCATATGTATCCACCCTAGATTGTAGACTATACTATGCATGGCTATACGGTTCCACCACTGGTCACTATACTGGTCACTATACTGGATTATACATTACTCTATTGGATCAGTATTTATTCCTTGCCTTCTGACCACGTGAATGGCTGTTTGTAGCTTGGTGGACACGACTGTATCTATGTTCTGGGCACACAGGCACCAGGTCCTCTGCTGGAATCAGCATTTTAGGTTAAAGGGTGTGCCCATCTTGGACTTTATAGATGTTGTCACATTGCTCCCCCGCTGGATGTAGTGCCTCATCCTTGTGACATTTGGTACCCAAGGCTAAAGTAAATCTTGATCTGGCATAAAATGCTGTCCTATGTCTAAACTTATATGTGTTAAGAATGAGGTTTATTGATTATTTTTCCCCCTGGGGGAGGGCACTCACTCGAATTCTCCTCTCATCTTTCTTCCTGTCTCCTTACTAACCTGTACTGCACAGTGACTCCATGCATTCCGGGACTGCACAGTGACTCCATGCATTCCGGGACTGCACAGTGACTCCATGCATTCCGGGACTGCACAGTGACTCCATGCATTCCGGGACTGCACATTGACTCCATGATATTCCGGGACTGCACAGTGACTCCATGCATTCCGGGACATTTTCCCACTATGCCCTAAGCAGTTATCAAATGCCTTTTTTGCTGTCAAGACAATGCAGCTACACATTAACGCTTCCTCGCAGGTGGAACTTGGTTTAGTGGTCAGTAATGCCATTCTCCATTGTCCTTGTGTGCCTTTAAGTCTTAGTGGTCAGTACTAGACTTGTGTGTCTGTGTTAACCGGTTACCTGTTATACGCAAGTTATACCATTAACCTCCTAGAATACAAAGGCAAAAGGGCAGTGTGCAGTCTGCCCTTAGCACACGTCCAAATGGAAGTGATTTAAACAAGCTGCACCTGATGGTACACACCTATAATCCCAGCATTCAGGAGGCTAGCACACTGCCATTTGAGGCCAGCCTGGGCTCTGTAGTGAGACTGCCTTAGGAAAAAAAGAAGGCAGGGAGAAGGAAAAAGGGACGAAGATGGCAGCTAGACATCAACAGTGACGTTTTAGGACATTTTTGTTGAGACCAGTGAGATGCCTCATCAAGTGAAGGTCCTTACTGGGCAAGTCTGGAGACTTGAGTTCAGTTCCTGGAAAGGTGGCCATGTAAAGGTGGCCGGAAAGAACTGACCCACAGGTGTCGTCTGACACCACATGTGTGCTGTGACACTCCCACACATCATACAAACACAATAACAATAAATTAAAATATCTTTATTAACGGTTGTTTTTTCTAGTAGTCAACAGGATATTTAGTGTCTATTTATAACCTGTAAATAAATACTTAGGATTACCCCTGTGAATGATCTGTAAGAGAATATGTCAAGTGAATTACGTTCTTCTGTATTTCAGATTTTGTATATACTGACATGAAAAGATAATCCATAACATGGTGGAGGAAAAAACCTTTCAGGACAGGTTAAACCAATTCTTGGAGGAAAGCACAGGAACTATCAAATATGTCCCTTGTTTAGTTTAACAGCCGCTGGCTTAGTTGCTGCCCATGGAAGGCATTTCCTTTGCCCATGGTGGCCTTTCTGACTGTGGAATGGTGGCATGGTGTCATGCCTTCTCAGAGCTCTCCTCCATCTCCTTTTCCCCTCAGAAGTAACTTTCCTGAATTCTTGGTGTCGTGGGCATGTCTTGTAGTAATGAGCTTTCCCTTCCGCCCCTCAGTTGGCTCAGGCTCCCCAAGCTCTGGTGGACTGACTGGAAGCTACATCCCTTCCTTTCTGAAAAAGGAAATCGGTTCTGTTATGCAGAGGGTTCAGCTGGCACCCCTCGCAGCCCCTTCCCCCGGTGAGTTGCAGTTCGTCTCATCTGTAAGTCAGTCCAATTGTTCCTGAACAGCTAGCTGCTCTGTGGCAGGAACAGTGTGGGCAGACTGAGGCAGGCAGCACTCTGAGTGAATTAGCATAAGCATATACTAAGTCTGATGTGTGTCAATGCTAAGGAAAAGATACCAAAGCAGGCAAAAAGTGGGGGCTTGGGGGCTTGGGGACTGGCGCCCAAGGAGCCAAAGAAACTGCAAAGGAAGGAGGCTCTTAGTCCAAGTGGGGTGGGGGGTTAGTGGGCAAGCCCTCGGGCACTGTGAATGGCATGGCTCTGCAGCAGATCAGGCCCAGCAAATTCAGGGAGCAATGAAGCCAAAATACAGGGTGCATAGGGGCAAGGAAGAGACAGGGGGATTGCTACAGATGATATCTTGACTAGACAAGTCTTCCTACCGATTTCTCCCTGCCTGTGGGAGGGGAGACAGAGGAGGCGGCAACGGTGCCCCCAACACACCATGTCCCTTTTCAGACATTTGTCTGTGCGCTGGCCTTCCTGCACTTGGCTTGGGCCCCACATGGGCAGACTCAGCATTTCTCTTCTATTGCAGGCTACTCTTCCCTCAAGGCTGTGAGAGCTCACCCAGGGAGGCCTTTCTTTCACACCCAGCCTAGGAGCACACCTGGCTTGATTCCACGACCTCCAGCTGCGCAGCCTGTGCACGGCAGGATAGACTGGTCTTCCAAGTACCCATCTCGGCGGTGACTGCTCGGCCACGGGCCATGCTCCTCAGCTGACTCAGATGTACCGGCACAACCACGAGGCCGTGTAACAGCACCCACACTTACAGCTGTTCTGAACGAACGCATTTCAATATTTCTTTTAAATGTTTTTTTAAATATTGATTTGAATGCAATACCCTCTTTTTGTATAAAATTATTTTATTCTAAAACTGGGTCTCATTATTTTCTTAACAGCATTTTGTATATATGGATTATGTTTTAGCATTTTATACAGTCAACTTTGTAATGAACTTTTTAAAGATGAAGTGATTTTTGTTCATTGTTCCATGTAATATTTTATACAGATTTTAAAATATGTAATAATATTGATTCAGTATTGTGACAGGGTGCAGTTTAAGGCAGTGGGATATAGGATTATTTACTCAATATATTTGAATTTTATGGATGGAGTGGCCCCATTTAAATGTGGCCCATTCAGTCCTTTAGGCTTTCTTAGACAGATCTTAGTAAAGTGACCCACTCACTGCTTTTCTTAACAGCTTGTATTGGTTGTTCTGGGGGCGGAAGTTGGTTTGTTGTTTTGAGACAGGGTCTTAGTGGCCCAGACTGGCCTCCCACTCACTATGTAGCTGAGGATAGCTTTGAACTTCGGATCTTCCTGTGTCTACCTTCCTGAGTGCTGGGGTTACGGGTGTGTACACCACGCTTGGTTTTACCCAAGGTTTTGTGCAAACCTCCCAGCCCTGATCCTATCTTTTGTACAACTGTCTTTCATACAATTGTTGTGTCCTAAAACTGTCACTTTCTTTAGACTCATTTCACTTTATTTTTGCCCCCAAAACAAAGAACTCTTCGGAACTAGTTGGTGAAATTTTATTACACTCATAAATATAGTTGCAAATATCCAGATAAACCCAAGCGTAATCATACGAAATATCACATTTCCACCTTTTTTTTTTTTTTTGACTGACAAGGTTGCTTTGTGTTGGTTGAAATCCCTGCTGGCTCCAGCTGCACCAGTGCACACCTGGGTGGGGGTGAAGGGGATGAGCAGGGACATCCAGCTGGACAGACAGGGAGGTGGCAGGAGCTGTGGTCACCTGTTGTTCAGGTGAGATTTTTTTGTTCCCTGGGGCCTACCAGCCAGGGCCTGCCTACACTGCACTGCTGGCTAGCCTCCCTCAGACCCAGCTTATCCACAGCAGACCAGTACTTAGCTAAAACTCAGCTGAGCCATGGAGGCAGGGTGGGGAGCTTGCAGGCCATGGCAGGTGTCTACACCTGCACCCTATAGCCAGGAGAAGGCTCCCTCCCACTCCGGCAGTCCATACTTTTTTCCATTTTTAAAAAAAATCCAGGCTGGAGAGATGACTCAGCCTCTTCAGTTCCAAGGGATCCGACGCCCTCTTATGGCCTCTGGGCACCTGCACACATATATACAAAACCATCCACCGACACTTAACACATACATGTAAAATCTTTATAAAAATCTAATTGTTAAAAAACCCTTAAAAGAGAAGCTTGCTTATGTCAAAAATACCTTTTATTTTTATTATTTTTAATTTCTTTAATGTAAAATATTCTTATATTAAGCTTATACCCCTGCCAAGATGAATGACCAAAAGAGCCAAGTGTCTTTGTATGTAGCCATGGCTGTCCTGGAACTCACTCTGTAGACCAGGCTGGCCTCGAACTTAGAGATCTGCCTGCCTCTGCCTCCCAAGTACTGGGATTAAAGACATGCGCCACCACACCCAGTGACTTTTTTTTTTAACTGAGCATGAAGGTTGCCTTCAGCTGAGTTTTCCACACCTGACTAGGAGCAGCTCATAAACTATCCAGGCCAACTTCTCACGACAATTGTAGAAGTGGGGAAGATTAGGGGGATTTAAACTTACCTAAGAAGTCACAGTTGCCAGGTTGTTATGTCCAGACTGCCACATCTCAACCCCCACCTTGTGTGGTATCTTTTGAGGTTGAGACCTCTGTTGGACAGAGGCTGTTCCATTGAGAGGAATGTTTACAGCAATTCTGCAAATAACAAAGCTAGTTTGGAGACAGAAACATGCAGAGGATCCACTTTCTTCCATCTCTTTGTTACACATCTGCCTCCACTCCTGGTTACCTTACAGTCAAGGAAGGGTCATTGCCATGAGTGCAATAGCAAGCCTCACAGTAGATCGACTCACATGCTCCCAGGACCCAAAGGACATTTTTGTTACAGTTTCCAAATTCAGCAAAGCAAACCATATGAAATGTTCATTTTTGTAGATAAGAATGGTAAGGTAAAGTGACTTCCTAATGAGTCAGTAAATGATTGCTTTAATGAACTAGCAATGATTTCCAAAGGGTTCTGTCTGCCCTAAAACCAGAAAGCAATTTATGCTTTGGAGAATCTGAACCAAAAAGTACACTTGATGGAACACTTTGATTCTGAGTGGCATGAAGAAAGCACATCACAGGCATAGTCTTGAGAGGGAATGTTTCCTTGTTAACAAGCTAGCAGCAAAACTTTAGAAAATGTATATGCAAGCACAACGTGAAAGTGTTCATTTCTGTATTATATTCTAAACCAACAAAATGTGCGTTCAGAGATGAATCCTTAACTGTGAGGTTAATATTTATTTTCTCTTTTCTGTACTATGTATAAAAAGTAAATCTCAAAGCCTGCTTGGCTAGCTGGAAGCTGCCTATAAGTTGTAGATACCGTTAAGATATAGAAATAAATCTTTAACACCTGTGGAGTCTTTGTAATGTAGCCAGTGTTAACTAAGGTCATCATGTTTTTCTTTAATTGACAAAAGTCCTAGCTACCTGGTTGTTTGACACTATGAAATTGTTTTCCTTAATGCTCTGTGGACCCTACCTTTGCTTCCCTTCCTTGACTAGCAAACAGCTTCCCTTGGGAAGGTAACCATGAGAGTCTACATGAAAGAAGCAGCTAGGTATCTGAGCAAACTAGATCACTGAGAAACCAAATTCTAAAGAACTAGCAAAAACCTCAGAAGTACTTTTCCCTCATCAAAATGGGTAAGGGGGAAATTGTATGCAAGCCACGTACTATAGACAGAAATAGCCCTTTGTAAGCAGTGATAGTCGAATTTGCCTGTTGCATCTATTTTAGCTACTGTACGATGATGAAATGAAAAAATGCTGTCAGAGTGAGGGGTTAAATGGCACCTAGCCACGACTGTACCTCATTTACAATCACAAAGCTCTGGGAAGCTGGAGAGTGGTCCAGAGGTTAAGAGCACCAGCTGCTCTTCCAGAGGACCCAGTTCGGTTCCCAGCACCAAGGAAGCAGCTCACAACCATTTGTAACTCTAGTTCCAAGGAATCTGCCCTCTTCTGAGGGCATCAGGCATGCCTGTGGTGCACAGATATGAATGCAGACAAAACACCCAGAGAGATAAATTATATTGCATAAAATTAAATAAAGGAGATTTATTATTAAAAACAATACCAAATCTCGAAAAAAAAAAAAAATACCAAAACAGCTTTCTGGCAAGTCAGGAAATGGTATGGAGCTGCTCATTCTGGGACTGCTGGTTTGGTGGCACCAATATGCAGAGGTGTCAGGGTTTGCCTCACAGAGACAAGGGAAACTAGGTTTGCATAAAGGCTGCTGCTAATAGGATTGTTTTCTTTACAATAACTCCTATTAGTTACCGAGTGTAGAAAACTGATCCTAAAACAATGTTTCAGACAGTGCTTGCCTAAGGAGCACATACAACTAAAACCGACACTGTCATGTTCCAGAATTATTGAGACCTGAACACATGAAGGCAAAACGTGTCAAACGAAGACTCATTTCCCTTTCAGTTTCAAGTATAAATACCATTGGAGCTAATGGGCACCATATTTTCCTACGAAGTCACATTTCCATAACATTAAGCTGTTGTCTTGTGCCATTGGGGGTGGGAATGGTGGGCAGATGACACAGGCACTTTCAATTCACTGTATGACCAGAAGCAATGTTTCTAAGAAAACATTTGACACACTCATTGCTTTGTGTTGTTCTAAGCAGATGTTTGTTTAATAAACTGGGCAGGTATTTTTTACAATTGTTTTTACAATTTCCAAACTAATGTACTGTATGTTTGTATAATTTATTTGTGATGATCTGCTTTTGTAAATTATCAAGACAAAATAGGGGCTGTATCATCTTAATTGGTGTTGGTTTTTCCTTAAACACTGATAATGTGACTTGAACACCACCTGGACAAAGCCTTCCGAGCTCCCACATCTCAGTACAGAATGCAGTTCAGTTCCACTGACTTGATTCCAAAGCAACCTTCCCATCATTAGAAGGCAAAGCACAGGGGGTAAAGAGGTACCCTTCTGAAATACAATGTTACTTTTTGAATGATTTATCCTGAGATGTTTGAGGATGTTAATACTATAGATGGATACTTCTGCTCCAAATAAAGTTACAATTCAAGAAACATTGACTAGAATTTTTTTCTTTTGTACCTTTCACTAGATGGTAACTTTAGGACTGAGAAGAAATTGCTGTTACATTTTAAAAACATCCTCTGTTCTGGCTTCTCCTGATGACTTTCCTAGAACTCATAACACAGAGAACATATTCTAACTTACTTCCCCTCACATCTTTTTCCAGACATCCATTATTCTTCCCTATACTTCACAAGCATACAAGAAAAAAACACTGATGTACTTTGGGGGTCTTTTAGATAAGCCCACTGGAGGGGTATTCCAACTACCACACCCAAAGCTCTCAATCATTTGGAAGAAACAAGGTCAATCATCACCCCAATTCATGATGGCATTTAAGGTAACCTCTGACAAGGAGATAGAAATTAACTAGGTAGTTTAGGGTAATAAGACCCCAGAGAAAAATAACCAGTTTCTTTCTTGGCTAAGAGCCAGCAATGAAAGACTGGCGAGATAGTGGAGTGGTTTACAGTACTTGTTGCTCTTACAGAGGACCAGGATTCTGTTCTTGGCAACCATATGCTGGTTCACAACCATCAAGGACACCAGTTTCAGGAGATCCAACACACTCTTCTAAGATCCTGGGGCAACAGGGCACATGTGGTGCACATACATAAAAATAAAAATAAAAAAAATTAAATACAATAAAAAATAAAAGCCAAAAATGACATTGGGGCCTCTTAGTAGCCTTGTCTTTGCCAGAGACCAGAGATGCCAGAATGGTTAAAGAGGGTGCTGATATTAGTGTGTAGCAATAAACATGTATTAAGATAAAATTCCTTCTGGTCAAGAGAATAGAACCTAACATTCTAGTTTGTCCAGGTCAATCACTCAGCTAAAGGACTGCCCTGAGGAGTTTACTGTAAGCCATGCTAATGAGGCAGAACAATTAGCCTTACAATGAGATACTGTCTTGTCAATCTACAGTGCCACCAATCTGCCTGCTTTTCTAAATTACACAGAGAAGTGTGGGTTCTTCTCTCTCTTTTCTCATCTAAGCATGCTTTCCACAATGCTTTGGGCTTCCCAGCATTTTGGGTCTTCTTTTTCTCTAAAGCTCCCTCTCCCACCACGGAGTGGCTTGTCCATGCTAGATTACATGGGATGGCTTTCCTCTCTACCTCCTCCATTTTCCTCCTCCAGCAGCTAGAGTTACAGCTTACCTGTCCTGGGTGTTTGCCTTTTCAAGTGCAATAGCATTGTTCTAATAACACATAAACAATAAACAAACAAACAAATAAATTAAGCACTTGGGAGGCAGAGCCCGGCAGATCTCTAAGTTCAAAGAAACCCTGGTCTACAGAGAAAGTCCTAGAACACCCAGGGCCACACAAAGAAACCCTGTGTAAACGAACAAATAACTAAATGAATTTTAAAAGAAGAAGAAAAAAAAGTGGAGTTTGTAGAACTGTTCCCAGAACCTTTGTCACAACTGCTTGAAACTTCACCTACACTCATATTCACACACAGACACACACACACACACACACATACACACACACACTTTTCTTGACCATATATTTAAATATGTATTTCTATTATAAATATTTTATATATTATGTTATTCTAAATATATATTTATCCTTTATTATATTTAATATCTATTTTAACATAACTGAATTTTTAAATTTTTTTAATTTAAATAAGGCAAACAAGCTTTAAAAAAGTAGAAATAGAACGAAAAATAATTTAAAGAAAACAAACAAGCTTAAAAATACAAAAGAAAGGCAGACTGCCACATGCAGCGCCTCATTTGGATGTGTCTGGAGTCTTGGAAGCTTGACTACCCTACGTTCTCCTACAATGGACCTTGAGAGCTTGTTTGGAGGTTCTAGCAGGGGAGCGCAGCTACTCGTATACCCTTGACCGAAGACCGGTCCTCCTCTATTCGGGGAAGGTCGTCCTCTTCGACCGAGCGCGCAGCTTCGGGAGGGACGCACATGGAGCGGTGAGGGAGGAAGGGGACACCCGCCTAGCCAGCCAGATCAGCCGAATCAACCCTGGCGATCAATGGGGTGACAGATGTCGCAGCCAGATCGCCCTCACATCCGAAAAACATCGGCTCCTGGCCACTATATAAAGCCATAAAATTTTGTAACTTTACACATGTGATGACTTTTCATAAGTTCACCTTTTTTTTTTTTTTTAAATAATAAGTTCAAATCTTTTCTATTGTTAAATCATCCGTTTTAGTCTTCCTTTATGGTAAGTTAAAATATTTAAATTTGGGAAAACTTCCTGTTAACCAGAATGCTTTGCAACTATGCAAACTATAGCAATCTGGATTGGTTAAACCTTCCGGAGCCCCGCCCACGACGGCTGTCGTCCGTTCTACAGCCTGGCTCTGCTCCTGGCCTAGGCGTCCGGTGAGGCCCGGATCGAGGTGGGTTCCCCGCTTCGTTTCGTGTCGGCACCTCTGCCATGGAGGCCCGGACGGCGGAAGGTAGACCCAGAGCATCTCCGGACTCTCGAGATTCACGTGGCCCTCCGTGGACCGTAGTCATCTGTGTCACGTCTCCATCCCGTGGCCGAAGTGACACATCGAAGCGAATAAAAAGCTAATACTTAGAACAGTGTGATGCACCCGGCCCCCTCGGCCCTCCGTTGGCTTCCGGCGCCCTTTCTAGCTAAATTTGGAAAATCCTGAGTTCCTCCAAGCCCAAGAACATTACAGTGTGTACTGCTAGGATAATGCCTTTACAATAAATGTCCCCAGCTCCCTGGATCCGGAATATGAAACAGACACTCTGAAAACTAAGGCTAAGGGTTTTGTTCTTGCTTTCACGTGTTAAAATGGTGGCATCTTTTTATTGCGTGAGGGGAAACGCAACCCAAATCCTGAACATTCAATTGTGTTCAGAAATCGGGATGAGGATAGGACCTAGCTTCGCCACTCTGTACTGTACTGCATTCGGTTTTTTTGTTTTGTTTTTATTTTTTGGTTTTGGTTTAGTTTGGTTTGTTTTCCAGAAATACCGAAAGCCATCACGTCGTCGAGGCACAAGCTCCACTGTCCTAACTGTAGAGGTCGCATGGAGTTCGTGAGATGCCACTAGCTGCCGCTGGAGTTGAAGTACCCAGCACACTGTATCTTCACAGATTTGCCAGACAGCAGGTCGCAGAGAAACCCTGTCTCAAACAAAGTTAAGAACTGGGACAGGGATTGCTTGTTTCCTCTGTCTTCTGATGTCATTGGTGTCATGGCATCTTTTCTATAAGGACTTTGTGAAATGAGAAAGAATCATCAAATACTCTTGTGTCCCAGTGGTTCAGACTAGGTCTCAGGCTCCCAAGAGCACACCCTTTGACATAAGTGTAATCACAGATCAAATGAGCTGACCAAGGTACATGGCTAGAAGCCTGCACCTTCTGGATTCATGATCTGGACTCCCTGGTTCCAGGAGCTATACATGGTTCACAGTTGTGTTCAGAGTCCCTGTCAGACAGATGCATATACATGTGTGTACATGTGTTCTTGTGCTTGTGAGCACACAGGAGTTCATTGTGGAGAGCATACCCTTACCTGTTGTCTCTCTCTGATAAAAAAAAAAAAATCTATTTTTACAAACCCCTACATGTATATGTTGCCTGACTTACAGTCAGGTCTGGGTTATTGCCATCAGTCCCAAAGTTCACAGAAACACAGAACTGAGAAGCAAGAGGGGTGGACCAGTGAGGACAACCTGTAACTTGGACTTCTTAAATCACTCCTGCCTCTCCAAGACATCTGGGACTCATCAGGTTTAATTTAGTCTAGGTGTGTTTCTAGATGCATCCTTGGAGTACAGTGAATGCAAGCCCAGAAATAATTTTTTCTTCCCAACTTCATCGTCTCATCCTGACCTACCGCATAATGATTCCAAACAAAGATGATTCCATTTCTGCATTCTCTTGTGCCAATCCCCCTTGCCCTGCTCTACAGTTGGGAATACCCTCTTAATTAATGATGTTTATAAAAAAAATGAAAAGACAAGACCAGAGTTTCAGCCATCTTCTCGGATTCTGCATGGACGCAGGATTGAGATCAGCTTGGGTGTGGTCGCTTTACATGTTTTAAGGGACCCTGGACAGAACTTTCTTACTCCAGACCATTTTGTCCCTAGAAGAGAAACTTGCAAACATTCTACCTTCCTTTCCTTCTCTTCATGATGTGTTAGAAGATTAGACCAGAGTTCTCCGACTTCGCTCTCTATGGATGTTTGGCTTTTGATGTTTTTGTCTGTTTATATTTTATTTATTTTGAAAGATTCTTGTTAATAAAAGGAAATGAAGACATAGACTTGAAATTCTTTTTCTGGCCCGTGGACCAGATTCTTAGCTCACTGCCAAATGAAAACAGTTTTCCTCTTAGTTTTGTTCTGTAACTACACTCACTGGGACAAAGTCTATACACAGTTTGCCAGTGGAGACATGTCCCAGCAAGGCTGAGGTGCTTCTCACCCAGATCTCAGAATAGACTCATAAGCAGGGAGGGAAGGCCAGCAGCCACAACAGTCATCATGAGTATGACTGCCGTTTTCAGAAACAATACCCTTCTTATGTGTAATATCTCCAGGCCCAGGGGCTGGAGAGATGGCTCAGTGGTTAAGAGCACTGGCTGCTCCTCCAGAGGTCCTAAGTTCAATTCTCAACACCCACATGGCAGCTCACAACCATCTGTAATTGTGGTACTATGGGATCTTATGCCCTCTTCTGGTGTGCAGAAACAAAACACCCAAATACATACAATGAATAAAAGAAAGAAAGAAAATTTGCAAGCCCAAATTCTGACAGCAGGTAAGGCACACCCCAAATTCTGACAGCAGGTAAGGCACACCCCAAATTCTGACAGCAGGTAAGGAGCACCCTACATATTGTCCCATCTCCTTTCAAGAAAAATCTATGGAAATTTTTGTGTACTTAGGTGATCTCTGGAAAGACTGATGATAGAATTTTATTTTATATTACTACTACTACTGCTACTATTGTTGATTGTTTTGTTTTTGAGGAAGGGTCTTACTATGTTTAGTTCTGTCCGGTTATCCTGGAACTCACTATGTAGACGAGGCTGGTTTGAACTCACAGAAATCTGTTTCTGCCTTCTGAGCGCTAGGATTAAAGTCACATATCATGCCCCACTGACCTCAGAATTTTAAAACCGAAAAAGGTTTTTAAAAACCACTCTCAGCATTGTGGTGCATGTTTTAATCCCAGAACTTGGAGGGCAGAGATAGATTTGAGACCAGTGAGGGCTACATAGTGAGACTCTGTCTCAAAAACCAGAAACAAACAAACAAAAACCCACTCTCATCTCATGCCTTTAGAAACCCTGGATAGAGTTTGAGGCCAGCCTGGTCTACAGAGTGAGTTCCAGGACAGCCAGGGCTATACAGAGAAACCCTGTCTCGAAAAGACAAAAAAAGACACCCAGGATAGAGAGGTCAGTACAAAGATGGTGAGCTAGTTGTCTGAAATGTTAATGCCTTTTTCTCCAGGTCTGATGGCCTTTCGTACAGACCAGGTATCAATCTGCTAACTTGGCCTTCACACAAGCCTAGCTTGCCACCTGTTCGTTTATATGTAGTTTATATGACCTTAGAACAGGCTTTTTTTTTTTTTTAATTTTTTTAAAAAAAGTTTTATGTGCATTATTGTTTTGCCTGCATGTATATCTGTGTGAGATCTTGGAGTTACAGAGAGTTGTAAGCTTCCATGTGTCTGCTGGAATTTGAACCCAGTTCCTCCAGAAGTGGAAAATAGCTGTTCTTGCCTGTGATGCTTCGGGTGCCATTCACCATAGTCTCATCACATGCCCTTTGGCTGCAGAATTCCACCACCACCCTCACTTTGCCGTCAGTCACCAGAGTTTGATAATAGAGTAGAAGGGTTAGAGGCCATTCATCTTCAGAAAATAGCATGCTAGAGGGGCTCAAGAGTTGGCTTGGTGGTCAAGAACGTAGGCTGCTCTTCTAGAGGACCAGGGATTAATTCCCAGCATCCTCACAGCAGTCAACAACCAGCTCTGTCACTATTCCCAGGAGACCCAACACCCTCCTCTAGTTTCTGTGGGTACTGTATCTGCATGGTGCATAGACATACATGCAGGCAAAACACTCATAAAACAAAATTTGTTTTTAGATTTTAAAAAGTAGAGATTAAAAATAGCACACTAGGACTGGAGAGATGGCTCAGTGATTAAGAGCACTGACTGCTCTGCTCTTCCAGAGGTCCTGAGTTCAATTCCCAACAACCACATGGTGGCTCACAACCATCTGTAACGGGATCCGAAGCCCTCTTCTGGTGTGTCTGAAGACAGCTACAGTGTACTCATGTACGTGAAATGAATAAATAATTCTTTAAAAAAAAAAATAGCACACTATAGTGTTCAGGATTCTTAAGTACAGTTCAGTGTTCTTAAGTACAGCAATGCCTCTTACTTGATACAATGAGTGAAAAAGAATGGGGGGCAGGCATGGTGATACACTGATTTAATCCCAGCTTTCAGGAGGCAGAGGCAAGTTCTGGGCCCTGGGGGAATGAGTGGAGGAGAGAGAGAGAGGGAGAGAGAGAGAGAGAATATAATTGAATGAGGAAAGCATCAGCCTCACTGATTAAAAAGCCACAACAGGCAAGCAAGGTGTGTGTGTGTGTGTGTGTGTGTGTGTGTGTAAAGTGTGCGCAAACTGCACAGCCATAGTTTCACCACATCTGCTTTGAGTACAGAATAAAATAGTGTGGTTACAGAAGCTCCAACATATAGACAAAGGAAAGATGAATTATTCAGGGCACTGGCATCTGGGAAGAGGTGATGCACCTAATGAGCCAGATAATAGCATGTCCTGGCTAGCTTTATGTCAACTCAACACAAGCTAGAATCATCTGAAAGGGGCGAAGCTCAATTAAGAGAATACCTAACTAAGATCCAGCTTGTCATGGTTTGTATATGCTTGGCCTAGGGAGTGGCACTATTAGACGGTGTGGCCTTGTTGGAGTAGGTGTGGTCTTGTTAGACTAGGTGTGTCACTATGGATGTGGGCTTTAGGACCCTCATCCTAGCTGCCTGGAAGCCAGTATTCTGATAGTAGTCTTCAGATGAAGATGTAGAACTCTCAGCTCCTCCTGCACCATGCCTTCCTGGATGCTGCCATGTTCATTCCTCGATGATAATGGATCGAACCTCTGAACCTGTAAGCCAACCTCAATTAAATGTTGTTCATATAAGAGTTGCCTTGGAGCCAGGCAGTGGTGGTGCACGCCTTTAATCCCAGCACTTGGGAGGTAGAGGCAGGTGGATTTCTGAGTTCGAGGCCAGCCTGGTCTACAGAGTGAGTTCCAGGACAGCCAGGGCTACACAGAGAAACCTTGTCTTGAAAAAAACAAAAAAAACAAAAACAAACAAACAAACAACAACAACAACAACAAAAAAAGAGTTGCCTTGGTCATGGTGTCTGTTCACAGCAGTAAAACTCTAAGGTACAGCTGTAGGGCATTTTCTTAATTAGTGATTGATGGTGGGTGGTCCAGCCCACTGTGGGTGGTACACTCCCTGGATTGGTGGTCCTGGGTTCTATAAGAAAGCAGGATGAGCAAGCCATGGGTGCAAGCCAGTGAGTAGCACACCTCCATGGTCTCTGCATCAGCTCCTGCCTCTAGCTTCTGGTCCGGTTTGAGTCCTTGTCCTGACTTCCTTCAATGATGGATGATACTGCAGAAGTATACATCAAATAAAGCCTTCCCTCCCCAACATGGTTTTTGGTCATGGTGCTTCATCAAAGCAATAGAACCCTACGACATCACATAAAGCTATGCTCTCGAAAGGGCTTTAAATTTAGTATAGTTACCCAGAGAAACTTCAGACTCTGTGCTGTTCTGTTTCTGGCTGGGTGTTCCTGGACAGGACAGCCATTAGGGGTCAGCTTATGGGAACACTTCCATTGAGTAGAAAGTAGATCCCAGGGACAGGGTCTGAACAGATAACACTCAGGATATTCCTTTGTATATCTTGGTGTTCTCTCATTATTGGGTGTAATTCTTATTCCTTCAGCCAAAATCGCCTGCTCCAGAACACACAGTAGTTTTTCCCCTTTCCTGTTAGTACAATATAAAGTACTAGCTCATATAAATAAGCAAGTCAATGTAAATATTAGCTGTGTTGGGCTCCCCGGGCCATGCGCAACCCCAATGACCATCCAAGACACGGCTCGATGCAATTAGCAAAAGGCTGTATTTAGAATTCCAACGTACGCTGGGGCCTCACACTGTCCTCACGCAGGAGAGTCGTGTGGAGCCCCGAACAGCAAAAATGCTCAACTTTTAAGCTCAAAAACCACAATCCGTGTGGGGGACTGAGGGTTAGGAACTTTCCAATTGCTCGGGCCAGGTGTCTCGAGTGATAGCAGGAGTGATAGCAGGCTGTCCCTGGAGCAGTTAGAGAGGGCTCAGGAGATAGCAGGCTGGTGGTTAGGGAGGGCTCAGGGTGATAGCAGGCTGACCTTGGTGCAGTTAGAGAGGGCTCTTAGAAATGTCCGAGCATTCAGAACATCTGGCAACCCCCCAAGGTCAGGAGTTTAGGTTCTCAAGGAAGGCAGCAGTTTTTTGAAAAATTTCTACAGTCTCACAAATTTTACAGTCTCATGGCTGCACATATAACGCAGCCCCCGGCCATGAGGTCCACAGCACACCTTGTGCATCCCTACATCTTTCTCACCCTCCTGGATTTGTTTTCCTCTTAGGTTTCATAGGCTGGAGAGATATCGCAGTGCTTAAGAACATGCATTACTCTCCCAGAGGATTCAAGTTTGATTCCCTTTATCCCAGCACTCAGGAGGCAGAAGCAGGGCTACCCAGGGAGCACATCAGGCAGCTAATATCTGCCTGTCACTCCAGCTCCGAGCGAAGTAGCACCTCTGGCTTCTGTGAGCACCCGTGCATGTGGCATAACATCCACACAGACACATGTATACATATAGTTTAAAATTTTAAAAATTTGAAACAAAGTAGGTTTCATATGGCATCATACTTAAATCTTATTTTTTTTTCAAGTCGTAACAGTTTCTGTCCTTTAATTGATACATTTAAAACCATTCACATTTTAAGGTAATTATTAGTGTATTTGGGTTTGTCACTACCATGCCTGTACCTGCCTTCTGTTTGGTGTCTTTGTTCTTTTTGTTTTGGTTTGGTTTGGTTTTTGGTTTTTGGATTGTTGCTTGGGAGGTTTCTTACAGAAGTGCAGGATCACTGAAAACACCACTCCAGCATGAGCGATGACTCACGAAAGCTACTAGAGCTCAGAACATGGCTGAAGGCAGCTCGGTGTAAGTCTTCTCCCCTGCCCCCCCCCCCCCCGGAGAAATTCATTTCTGCTTGTGTAACTTCAGCCAGTGGCCTCATGTGACTTACACATTTCCTGAGTTCCCTGAGTCTGATAAAGCTCCCTCTAGGAGGTAAGTTTCAAACTGAAAGGAATTTCTGCAGGACACTCCACCCCTTTCTCCTTCATCTTTTCTGCCTTCACTTCTGCAATGTTTCCCAAACCCTGGAGAGGATGGAATTTACTTTATTCCATTTCCAGCTGACATTTGACCCCCCACCCCCCATGCCTCAAAAGAATCACTTATTCTCAACAATTTGAGCTGTGATGAGTCTCCATAGCTCACCTCCCTTCACAGAAAGTACGTTTCCCTCTACAACAGGCTGGAAGCAGCAGTCATCTGTGGTCAAGACCAAATGTTTAGGAGGCAGTTCAACACTTAACAACAGGAGCCTACCTGCTGGAACTACAGGTTTGTGCCCTGGATTACATTACCAGACATGGCTTTCTTCCTATGATGCTGACCTTAAATCCAACTGGAAAGTAGTTGTTGAACCCAAGATAACCATAGCATTATTGTATCAGTCATCTTGCCTGTCAGGTTGGTAGTGTAGTATGCAAGATCCATAGCTGAGCAGCAATGTCAGCAGCAATCACACACACACACACACACACACACCCCGTAGTCTGTGGTTCTCCCCAGTAGCCTGTGGTTCTCCTCAGTAGCCTGTGCATTGCCTTCTTGACTACAAAAGTCTGCCATCAAGGAAGAAACTTTCAGCTTGGTGCTAGCTTGATTTCTCCAAGTCCTGCAACAAAAGAACACAGTTTCTTGAGCACTAAGTATGCTCCTTCCAGTTCTGGTATGCAACCAACAGCATGGTCAATAGCCCTTATGGCTTGTGGGACCTCAGGGACCTGCCTGGTCATCAACTCATCCAGAGGTAGCCCAGCCCAGCACTGGAATTCTTACCTAGCAGCTTTATGGCTGCCTCTGGGATTCCCTTTTCTCCTTTTCCACCTACATAAGGATGCCTTCATCCAAACCCTTGAATTGCTAGGTTTTGTTTTTCTGGTTGTTTTTTGTTGTTGTTGTTTTTGTTTTTTCTGTTCCAAATATGTTTCCAAATCTGTAGAACTCTCAAAGGTTAGCAATATATAACGAAACATTTTCATGGGAAGCATTTCTGAATGTCTCCTGTCATCTATAACAATCAAATGTCAATTGGTGTTGTGTAATTATGGGGACAGTAAAAAGGGAAATATTACTAAAGTCTAGTACAGAATGAAAAGTTCTCTCTCTCTCCCCCTCCCCACTCCCCTCTCTTTCTTTTTTGGAGGCTGGAGAGAAGCATCAGCAATTCAAAGCACCTGCTACACTTGCAGAAGACCTGGATTTAGTTGCCAGCACTAACATGGCAGCTCACAACTGTCTTGAATTCCAGTTCCAGTATATCTGATGCCCTCTTCATGGGTCTGTAGGCATTGCACACATGTGGTAGACATACATGCAAGCAAAACATACCCCAAATAAAAATACATCTTTTTAAGAAATAAAGAAAAGATCTCTTTATTTCTGTCATCATTTGTCAAAAGAGCAGTGATAGGAACAGTGGTGTGGGTACCTAGACTACTCACCCTCATTCCCATATGCTGCTGTCATGAGACCATTATACATCTTCCCATACACGATAGGTTTTTTTTTTTAGAGTTCCCATAGCGATAGTTTTAACAAGACCGGCTCATAGTGCTTGACTCAGGCCAAGATCATAATAGAGGAGGGCCATGCTCTCCCTGCTATGTCTGTTACTGGAGACAGCTCCCTGGCTCTGACAAGTCTATTGCCTCTCTGTCAGCCACCCCTGGCTGCTAAAAGGCCTAGGTCAGGGTGTATGTTTCCACCCCCAGTACACTTTCTTACAGGAAGGAAATGTACACCGAATACTTAACCTATGGGTTAGGTTCTAATCTTTTTCACCTGAACTGTTGTATTCTCTACTTCCTTAATCCCTGGTTAAATTTCCATTCAGAGTTTAAAGCATTCCAGAGGCAAATGAGCATAGAACTCTAGTCAGTTCTTTCCCTAGGAATTCTGCCTTGACACAAATCATGCCACATGTCTGTTCTTTTGAGTGACCCAGACAGGACCCTTTATCTGCTTTTTTTTGTCTTCGTCCAGTCCTGTTTTACTCCCCCACAACAAACCCAATCTGAATCACACAGATCCCTTGTAGCCTCTCCCATGACATAAAGATCACATCCCACAATGGGGCCCAGCCAAACCACTAAAACCAATCCTAAGATCCCTGCAGAAACAATTTCTTTCTCAGCTCTCCTGGGAACACAGTCCTATCATGCTGGATCTGGGTTTCTCTATTCTCCATATTAATGTTGGACCTGAAGAGGCATTGTCTATCAGTTCAACCCTTTTTTCTCTACACTGATCCTTTCCATTGCTGGATCAGAGGAAGGACTCTTCAGTATGGATTCTACTACATACTCCCTTTCCCTTACATACCAACGGCTGTAAGACATGGAGAGGCAACACCTCCATCTCATTCACTCTTTCTTCTGTTTTTCCTACTAAATCAGACTGGGTTGGTTGTATAATGCTATTCACATGCTCTTTTTCTAATTGTAAGTCCTTCCTTGTTTTCTAGGCAGACAGCTCAGCCATAGCTGCATCTCCTGTCACCGATGGCTGCAGCCACACAGTGGCTACAGGCTACTTTGAGGGATGGAAATATGTTTCTAGCCCATCAGTTGTTTGGAGGATACCCCTGAACTCACATGGGGTGGACCCCATGTGGCTGAATGGGGTAGACCCCATTCATTAAGAAGGCTGGTCACCCCACAACACCTAGAGGAAGGCAACCACTCTGTGATTCCCCCCAAGGATGTTCCACCCTTAGACAGATCAGCCTTGGTGAGATTTGTTTGTTTGGTTGGTTGTTTTTGAGATGGGGGGGGCGGGAAAGGGGACAAGTCTCTGTGTAGCCTTTGCTGATCTGGAACTTGCTCTGTAGACCAGGCAGGCCTCAACCAGGTAGGCCTCAAACTCACAGAGATTTGCCAACTTCTGCTTCTCCAGTGCTGGGATTAAACACATGCACCAGCATTCCCTGGCTTTGGTAAGATATTTTATTACCCATAGCAGGGAGCATGGAATTGCTCCTCCTGACACATCTCTGGATCTATAAGTCCTTGTTCAGGTGACACTTGTGGCTTTCCCTGGAAAGATACAAACAATGTCTATTCACCTGAGATAGGGCATCAGTGACAGACAAAAGGGAACATATCTAGAAGCCTGTTTATCTTGCTAAATCACATAGTTTACCATGGTTACCTACAGGAGCTTGGCTGAGGGATCACTTACTGGACTATGGAAGACCCTAGGGAAGCTGCATCACTGAGTAGTCCACCTCAGCATGGGTTATGAGAGCTGCATCTCAGAGCTCATTGGACAGCTTAAAGTCAGCTGCACAAAGGGGGTTTCTCTCCCATAATTGTCTTACTAATTTAACCTCAAGGAGTAGCTTCCTGAGTCTTGCACGTTTCTTAAGTTCCCTGACTCTAGCCAGCCTCATCATCCTACCAGGATTCTCTGCCATAGCCAACCAAACGACCTTAAAAGAGTTAAGATGATTGTTCTACAGCCAGATTTAAATGATACGCTCCTGGAACACAGATTTAGTTTACCCCAAATTCCATGTTCCGATGTAGAAGAGAGAGACTAGCAGAGTGTCAACTCTAGGCAGACTCCCTGGTTGGCAGAAAGGAAGAGGGGCCATGGATAGGTAATAAAGGTGGCAGATTTCCAAGTGGCCCAGCTTTTTTCTCAGTCAGGTCTGGTCACACATCCTCAATAAGCATATTAAAAGAGCTCATTGAAAAGTGGAAAACAGAGCTGAGGCTGCAGAGGTGCACTTCTTTAATCCTGGCAAAGGCAGGCAGAGTTTGAGGTCAACCTAGTCTATGGAGCAAGTTCCAGGACAGCCAGGGCTATACCAGAGAAATCTTGTCTCAGGGAAGGGGGGGGGTAATGGAGGGAGGGAGGGAGGGAGGAAGGGAGGGAGAGAGAGAGAGAGAGAGCAGAAAAAGGAAACTTAGTCAATATGGCCATATTGGAAAGAAGAACCGGGATATAGGGATCCAGGGATCCAGGGACCCACCCATCTTCCCCACCTCAAGTCTATCTTCCATGTGCTGAAGTGAGTTCTCAGTTTAAGCAGAGAGCCTCAGGCGCATACGTCTAACTAAGCTGTCCTGGTCTAGGCAGTGGTCACGTGTACAATGACTCATTGCTTTTCTGTGCTTCAGCCTCAGCTTGTAAGATGCTCTGATGGTTAGAAACTGTGCCAAAGAAATGTTTCCCAGGAGACAAGATCCCCCTCTGACTGGAACCTTTTCTTTCTCTCCTCAGGAGATTCCTGGGGAGAGTCCCTTTTCCTTGAGGTCCATTGTTTCAATAATCTGATAGTCAGACTGAGAGACACAAAGTGTCTCTTTAAAATATATTTTGCCAGCCTGTTACAGAAACTTTTTATTTATTTATTTATTTATTTATTTTGGTTTTTCGAGACAGGGTTTCTCTGTATAGCCCTGGCTGTCCTGGAACTCACTCTGTAGACCAGGCTGGCTTTGAACCTGTTACAGAAACTTAACCCATTTTGCATTAGGGCAACTGTTTTGAGGGGCAGCACTTTTGAAGAGGTGGTGAATGCATGAGGGCTCTGCTGTCATGAGTGAATTGATGTCACTAAGGAGCATATGGTATTGAAGAACTAGCCTGCCTGCGTTTTAGACTTAAAAGCCATCTTATGGTAAAGACAAGCCAGGTTTATTCCTGCTTATGATTAAATCTCTGTTTCTCAAAGATAGAGCTATGCCCCACCTGTAACCTTAACTACAAACGGTTCTTTCTGTGACTGTTCCAGGAATGGCAGTCATGTCTTTTATAACCATCTGCCTCATTTTACAATACAGGTTAAAATGAGAGGGAGAAAATTGTCTTTAATGAGAAAGAGAGGGAGGGGGTAAAGTCACTCGTTCATCAGGAGTCCACCCCTAAGATGAATGCACGAGCGTATCCCTTTCTCATTAAGGGGGACACACTTTTTTTTCTTTCATTTTACCCCGGGCAGTAAAATTTCCATCCTTAGCAAGTGAAAGCCCCCAATACTGGCTTGCCCAACCTTCAGGACTATAAACCTCCAGTTTGTTTTAAAAAATAAAGTCTTGAGTCTCGAGTATTCTGTTTTAGCAGCACAAGAACCGACCACAGCATAATGCTCCCACTCCCCCATTCCTCTCTATTGTACCTTATGATTTTGTTGACATACAATGAATTCACAAATCTACAAGCTCTAACCATTCGATGTGTTGCTGCTATAGTTATTTTGAATACAGTGCATTGATCTATCCGTTAATCTTACTGGCTTCCTCCATAGAGAATTTAAACACTGCCAGCACAGGAATTGGAATGTCATGCACCCTCTGTAGCATCCCAAAAGAGTGTACTCAAGTAATGTTTGTTGAATGAGCCAGAGAAAATTTCTAGAGTAAACCTGTTCTTCTCCCTGGGAAACAAAGTGTTAACCAACACTCCTAGGGGGCGTGTGCATTTCCTAAGCGCTCAGTGGCTGGTGGGCGGAGCTTTCAGTCAGACCTGAAGGACGGTGAACTTTCTCGAAGTACAGCTTCCTTCTCCAGTGCCTGGAGACCGAATTCCAGAAGAATAAGGTGAGTGCGTGCGTGTGCGTGTGCATGTGCATGTGTGTACACCCTTCTTGCACTGAGTAGTTACACAATTTTGCTAAGTCTACAGCTTATAATCAACAATTGTTTTAACTTTATGATTTATTTGATGTTAATTATCTCAAAGCTAGTTTAGGCCAAATACAAGGCACACATTTTTCTGCATACTGGGTAAGTGATTGGTACGGTCTAAAGGTCTTGATAGGGTTCGTTTTCTCTACCAATTAAGTAATTAAAAGGCAGGAGAAATTTCAGCTGCAACAGGTAGCAGTGAAGAGATCTCAAACCCGGCAGGTGTTGGACCACAAAGGTCGGAAGGTCGCAACTACCAGTAGTTCCCCCTCGCAAAGACATGGAGATCGAGAGCGCCGAGAGCACCGCAATCAGCAAGAGGTTTATTATTTCCAATGCATTGGGGCCGTCCTGCACATGAGGCAGAGGCGACCCCCAATTCCTAAAGCTCACACTTTTTATACACTCTTGAGGCAGATTCTGGTCACAGCCTGAGTTGGTTGTTGACCTTTCATACAATTAGGGGATTCTTAGTGAGTCGTCCCTGTGGTTATTCTTTACCTCAGGGCTAGTCACTGTGGTTATTCTTTACCCTAGGGCTAGTCACTGTGGTTATTCTTTACCCCAGGGCCATTGTTATTCGGAAGAACCTATGCTGACAGAGAATACCTGCTAGCCAGTTGGCCTTATCTGGGGGGGGGGGGGGGGGGGGGGGGAGGGGAGGAATGCCCCTTTCTTCTGCTAGCTAGATGTCCCTATCTCCAGAGAGGGGAGGAGGGGAGGAAAAACATTTCTTTCATTCCCCCTTTTTTCTCTTGGTAGTATTTCAAGAAAGTTTCATGAAATTACAACGCATTTCGATCTAACCCTAGGTACTGTTGCTGTAGCATCATAATCCGCACCGTGCTTACGCGCTCCCTAATGAAAGCCAGTAAGCGATTTAGGATGCAAGGTCCAAAGCTTAAAAGTAATACTAAGATTATTAGGGGTCCAAGGAGGGTGGAAATTAAAGTGGTGAGCCAGGGGGAAGAATTGAACCAGGATTCAAACCACCCCCGACTCTGTTCTCTGTCTCTTTTTCTTTCTGCCAGTCCCTCCCTCACCTTGGCTATTGAGTCTTTAACAACCCCAGAATGGTCTATATAAAAGTAACACTCTATAGCTAAGGCAGCATCTCTTCTTATTCTATAGTACTACTTTTGATAATGGAAGTCAGTGATTCCTTAAGATGACTGATGGGTTTTCCTTTGTAAGACCAAAGCAGAGGTCTTGGTGGCTAGCCCAGCCATCCCTAACCACAACAGAAGGGAGACAGTGAGTGCTGTCTAAAGGTACTATAGACAGTCATGATCAAGGTCCAGTGATCTTGAGCTTGAGCAAATTGTCCATCTTCTGGCCGGGGGGGGGGGGGGGGGGAGTGGATGTCTCTGGAGGGCGGGGCATCTGCAGGTTTCACCAGGGAAGCGTGTACCCAGGCCTCAATACCGTCTACCTTGAGGACTGTGGAAGCAGTCAACAGCACCAGGAAGGGTCTCTTTTATCTGGGTTCCAGCAACTGTGGCTGATGTCTCTTTATATAGATCCTGTCACCAGTCTGGAAGCAGTGAGGGGTCTCTGGCATCCCTGGAACATCTAAGGCAAGACAGTTTGGGCCAAATCTCATGCTGTGGGATACCTCCCGGGAGAGCCCAGTGTACACCAAGGGAGTTGGGGTACCACACAGGATCTCAAAAGGGGTCAGGTTAAAATGGTAGGGGGTGTTCCCAGCTTGAGATAGGGCCAAGGGGAGGGGCACCACCCAGTCCGAGCCGGTCTCCAAGGTCAATTTAGTTAAGGTCTCCCTACCTGCCCTGAGCTTTGGGCACGGTACTCACAATGAAGTTTCCAATCTGTCCCAATTCTTTTGCCACCCCCTGGCTTACCTGAGAGACAAAAGCAGAACCATTGTCTTATCTACTTCTTAACTTCTGTAAAATTGACCTCTCAATATACTCTAGGCTGTTCTCCCCTAGGTCTTTTGCCCTGTTTATTCTTGGCTGCATAAGCACTCACTTGCTAGCATACTTTGCACTGTTCTACTATCTTTCTGACCCAGAACCTGAGTCTTATTATACATACTCTAGGTCTCTTAACTGCTTGGACAAGCTTCTTATCCCATAAACGAGTCCATTTGTGCATTTGGCCAATAAGTCTTTTGCTTGTTTCCTGGGGAGCATAGTTTTCTTTCTTGTGTGTCATCTCTCTTCCTTTTTTAGGTGATAGTGGTAAGGCGGCTAGCAATCTGAGTCCTTTTTTCTTCAGTGTATTCTAAGTGAGGCCATCCCTTAGTCCAGTCCCATTTCCCAGCAGGTGTTTCTTGTAGGCCCATAACCAGGATAGGCTCCTGCATAGCCACTTCTCGAGCTATGTTATATGCCTGGTTATTGCTCTGGGCCACTGACTTTTTTCCTGATGTCCTGGGTGTGAATAATACTCACGGTTACCAGCTTCATTGGGACATCTGAGAAATCCAGGATTTCTTGTTTGTTTCCTCTGGCGTGAGCAGTCCTCTCTCTTGGCATATAGCTCTGTGGTCATGGGATGTGGCAAAGGCATACCTGCTATCCGAGTAGATGCTGATCATCTTGGAGGCTCCAAGTTCTAGGGCCTTGGTGGGGGCAGTTAGCTCCACTTCCTGTGTTGAAGTGTCAGGGGGTAGAGGTTCCACCCAGCTGACGTTTGTGTTGTCCACCACAGCAGCACCTGCTTGCCTCTGACCTTTATGGAGAAAACTGTTCCCGTATGTAAACCAGATAGCCTTGGCTTTTGGCAGGGGTCAGTCAGAGAAGTCTCTCCTTTTGGGCCAGCTAGCTGTGGCCTATCGGGCAAGAAACTTATCTGGGGCCCCATTTTGGAGAGTATGTCTTGCCCCAACAGAGGGTAGGGACAGTCTGGGGTGACCTTAAATGAATGGGATACCCGGCCCATCTCTAGGTCCACTGACTGTTCTTCAGGTAGTCCATAAATACATTTTGGTGCCAACGGCTTTTTGGACCCAAGATCTTTTCTTGAGATGGGGCCATTGGCTCAGAGGGCTGAGTGTTGAGTCTCTGTGTCCACCAAGAATTGAGTGGGTTTCTCCTCTGCTCTCAGAGTTTCCCTGGGTTGGGGGGAGGTCTCCCCTAATCACTGTCTTCACTCAGGGCTAACACCGTTTGCTGCTTGGGGGCGCTTTTCCCAAGGCCTAGGATTTCTTGCTCCAGGCTTTCACTAGGACACTCTCAGGCCCAATGGCCTCAGTCAATTCCAAGACCAAAGGCAGGTATAATTTTTTCAATCTGCTTTCAAACCATTCCAACTACATATAAGCAATAAGGTCCTTTTTAGGCTGCAGTGCAAATAAATTTAAATAGCCAAGGAATGAGCAAGGCAATAAACAAAAGTCCGGGATCCTCCATGTTTCTCAGGGTGTGTCAGGATGACTAAAATATCTGC
The DNA here is from genome assembly GCA_019843965.1 of Rhynchomys soricoides. Taxonomy (NCBI): domain Eukaryota; kingdom Metazoa; phylum Chordata; class Mammalia; order Rodentia; family Muridae; genus Rhynchomys; species Rhynchomys soricoides. The sequence goes on along the minus strand of JADRCH010000597.1, from coordinate 66,855 downwards.
GCCTATTTCCTTGTCCAAGCCCCAAATCAGATTCTCGCCTGAAACCTTCTTCTGTTCCACCTCAAAATTAAAATTCCCAGCTGAACTCACTTCTCTGCTCCACTTCTCTGAGACCAGATTCCTGTCTGAGCTCACCTTTTTCTCTTTCTCTGCACCTTCTCAGTAACCTTCACTAACTCTCTTGACAGGCCTACCCTGTCTTTCTAGCCCCTGAAGCCTTTTTTGTTACCTCAAGCAGTTTCCCGGAGACCTGCCAACGGAGTCTGGTGGTGGACCTCAGGCCTCAGGTCAGATGCTCCTTACCTCGTATTGGGGGGGGTAGGGGGGGTTTCTTCTTTTTCAGAGCATTCTTTTTTCCAGATGGCCAGCACCTGTGAGGCAAGAACCTTGGGAAAAGAAAGGTCTTTACCTATAAGGGGGTGAGGGATCTTCTACTAGATTTTTTCTCTCCTTGTCCGTCTCTGTCTCCACTCTAAAACTCTCTTCATCCCGCCTCGCATACCCATCAGGCTCTCGGGGGGCGCCAGTTGTGGCCGCGGCCTTGGGTTGGCACCTCAGGCATGCGGTGCGCTCCCCTCTTGTGGCCGCCACAACCCCGGCCTCCACCTCGAGCGCTCCGCCTCCTCTGCTAGCCGAGCTCCCGTTTTTCCTCTAAGGCCACCTGCCTTGGCCTCCATTGTGTTTTAACTTCACTGGCTCCTGTATCAGGCGCCCGGTTGGGCCTGCTGCCCCTGCTGCTCACAAGCAGCAGCCCCCTCAGCCCCAGCCACCTTCCCCGCCGGGGATCACGGGGCACCACCACAGTGGAAGTAGGCCAGAGCATGCCCAACCCTGCTCCCCCGCCCTAACTTTTTTAAAGTCCAAACAAACAAAAACCAGTAGTAAGAACACAGAAAAAAAACAAAACAACAGAAAACAACAGTTTGTCCCAGATTGCCCCTGCCACAGGCGATCAGCACAATCAACCAATACACAGATGTCCCTGCCACAGACACAGAACAGATTCTCCCTTCCAAGGATGCAGAACACTTTCCCAGCTAGCTCCAGCTGAGCTGGGTTACAGACAGCTTGACCCTGCCACCCCTGCCACGGGCGGTGGGTATCGACCAATACACAGCTAGTCCCTGCCACGGACACTTCAGCTGAAAGACAGGAACTCGACAGTAGCCTCCCTGCCACCGTACTCAGATGGGATCGGATAATCTCTACCCGATCTCCCAGATGAGGTCAGACCCTCTCAGGTCCGATCCTCCAGATGGGGTTGGACCTTCATGGACCCAATCCCCCAGATGAGGTCCAGAGCATCCTCTGAGACCCTGGTATGTCTACCCAACACCTTTAGCAACTCAGACACCACAACTCCCCAAGTGAGTTGCAAGCCAAACCGATTAGCAGCAGCTGCCCAGAAACAGAAAGGCAGGAAAAACAGAAAAACACAAGCACAATAGATGCAGACAAACAAAACTGTGGTACCTGCTTGTCCTCCGGTCTCAAATCGCCGGTCCAGCGAGGAAGAGTTTCCTGGCCCATGCACCAAAATGTTGGACCCACGTAGGTCGCAACTACCAGTAGTTCCCCCTCGCAAAGACATGGAGATCGAGAGCACCGAAATCAGCAAGAGGTTTATTATTTCCAATGCATTGGGGCCGTCCTGCACATGAGGCAGAGGCGACCTCCAATTCCTAAAGCTCACACTTTTTATACACTCTTGAGGCAGATTCTGGTCACAGCCTGAGTTGGTTGTTGACCTTTCACACAATTAGGGGATTCTTAGTGAGTCTCCCTGTGGTTATTCTTTACCCCAGGGCCATTGTTGTATGGAAGAGCCTACGTTGACAGAGAATACCTGCTAGCCAGTTGGCCTTATCTCTAGGGAGGGGAGGAATGCCCCTTCCTTATGTACCATAGGAAATATCTGCTAGCTAGATGGCCCTATCTCCGGAGAGGGGAGGAGGGGAGGAAAAACATTTCTTTCACAGGCTGGAGCAGAGAGAATCAGCAGCTGAATAATGAGGCTTGCAGGGGACAGGGAACCACCCACAGGCAGCAGACACACAGAGAAAAAGAACTGCAATGAAGACGAAGACGCTGCAAAATCTAAAACCCTGGTCTCTCCTCAAGGGCCGGATTCTTTTGTTTGTTTAGTCTCTGAAGAACTTTTCTCTACTAGTTTAGGGTCTATCACTTAGAAGAAAAGATGTTTCTCTGACCTGTAACTCTTGTGTAAACCAGCCCTGATTGGGCCTAGAACTTGTTGAGTTAGTTCCTCAGCAGTGGGCCTGCTGGTAGGAGACAAAAGCCTGCAAGATTTTAAGGGACCAGGCTTTCGTCTCAGCACGGAGGTGTAAAAGAAGCCAGCCATCTTGGAAGTTCCTATTTATTACGTATCCATTGCCCTTCCCCCTGTCTGTCAGCTTATTGAGGAATGGCAAATGGGCATCTATCCAATGGGCAGGCTTGCATTGTCTGTGCTTATGTATGACTGGGCACACTAAAACACCCTCACACATTACAACTTCAAAAGTAAATACATAAGGCTTTTTTAAAAAATCATTTTATTTGTTTACATTTCAAATGATATCCCCCTTCTCGGTTACCCCTCCAGAGTCCCCCCCCATCCCATACTCCCTTCCCCCTCCCCTTTGTCTCTATGAGGGTGCTCCTCCACCCACCCACCCCCACCTCACCCCCTAGCATCCCCCTATGCTGGGGCATCAAGCCTCCACAGGACCAGGCGCCTCCCCTCCCATTGATGTCAGATAAGGCCATCCTCTGCTACATATGTAGCTGGAGCTGTGGGTCCCTTCATGTGTACTCTTTGGTTGGTTTAGTCCCTGGGGGGTCCAGTTAGTTGATATTGTTGTTCTTCCTATGGGGTTGCAATCCCCTTCAGCTCCTTCAGTCCTTCCCCTACCTCTTCTATTGGAGTCCCTGGGCTCAGTTCGATGGTTGGCTGTATCTGCATCTGTATTGGCCAGGTGATGGTAAAACCTCTCAGGGGACAGCCATACCAGGCTCCTGTCAGCAAGCGCTTCTTGGCATCAGCAATAGTGTTGGTGTTTGGTGTCTGCAGATGGGATGGATCCCTAGGTGAGGTGCTCTCTGGATGGCCTTTCCTTCAGTCTTGTTCCACTTTTTGCCCCTGTCTTCCCTTTAGACAGGAACAATTCTGGGTTAAAATTTTTGAGATGGGTGGGTGGACCCATCCCTCAAGTAGGGGCCGTGCCTATCTACTGGAGGTGGTCTCTACAGGTTCTATCTCCCCTTTGTTGCATATTTCGGCTAAACAGGGCTGGAAAGATGGCTCAGTGGTTATGAGCCCTGGCTGCTCTTCCGAGAGGTCCTGAGTTCAATTCCCAATAACCACATGGTGGCTCACAACCATCTATAAGGGGAAATGGTGCCCCCTCTGGCATGCAGACACATATGCAGCAGAGCACTCATATAATAAATAAAATTCCCAGGACCCAACGGGAATGACTTTAGCCAAAATACAAAAGACTTAAGTGGGGTTTTAACTGAATTTGAAAATTCTTACTAGTATTTGGGCGTCCGCACACACACGCGTGTGCGTACCACACACACATTCTCCCTAGGAAAATCTCAAATACTTTTTACCTACTTAAAAAGGAAGCAGCCTGGGCTGGAGAGATGGCTCAGCAGTTAAGAGCACTGGCTGCTCTTCCAGAGATTCTGAGTTCAATTCCCAGCAACCACATGGTGGCTCATAACCATCTGTAATGAGATCTGATACCCTCTTCTGATGTGTGTCTGAAAACAGCTACAGTGTACTTACATATAATAAATAAATAAATCTTGGGGCTGGAGCGAGCAAGGGAAAAAAAAGAAGCAGCCATAGAGTATCATTGTGCTTCAATGCGTCTACTTCATGTGTTGAGAAGACTTAACCCAAATGATCAGACACTGGCGTTTTCCTCCTGGTCTTGCTCATGCAGGGAGCTAGGTTAAGATGACGTGCAGGAGTTCTTGAAGAAGCAAGCTCTGGTAAGGTATTTATTGGTTTGTTTCTCAGACTTGCCCTAGCCTTTAAATACCACAAGGCAACTCACTTTGTTTATTCTTGCATAGCTACAAGAACCTAGGTAGATTGAGTCTCTTTCTGGGCTTTCCTCTTTCATCTAAGCAAGTGTACAAACCCTTGGTGTTTTGTGAACATAAACCAATCCACTTAATAAGAAGTTTAGTTTCTGAGTATGAAAGATGAGGAAGAGATACTTAATACAAGCACCTGGGTCAGAGTCTCTGTCCCACAGAGGTGCTGCGTGGCTGCAGTAAAAATCCACAAGACTGAGAGCTTTTTGGAGTGGTTGGTTTCATGAAGGTGCCTAATGCTAGCTGACCCAAGGCCTGCTGATCTATGTCGAACCAGTTCATGGGAAGAATAGACAAGGGTTACCTGCTGACCGCTGACCCCCCAGGCCAGGCTGATTGAATTTTCATTCTAGACTCAGTTTCCCAAACTCCTTCTGAGTAGGTCTTCTCATTTCTTTTCCTTTCTTCATTTTATTGTGTATGGGTGTTTTGTCTGCATATATGTCTGTGCACCATGTGTGCAGTGCCCAAGGGTGCCGGAAAAGGATGTCAGATTCTCTGGACCTGGAGTTACTGAGTGTTGTGAGCTGTCATATGGGTTTTGGGATGAACCCCGGTCCTCTTTGCTCTGAACAATTGAGCCATCTCTTTAGCACAGACCTATAACTTCCTAACGGGCACCTAGAAACTGCTGCCGCTGGTCCCCAAGCGCACTCAAGAGAATGCTGGCTTCTAACAAAAGCCAGGTTGACTTTTTTTTCTCACAAGCAAATGTTGCCGTAATCTGTGAGAGAAGGGACATTTTTAGGTTTCTATGTTTAGTGACTTGCACATGCTCTCTCCTTTTGACCTTGGAACTAAGCCCTGCTTAGAGCTGAACTCTGCATGGAGACCTGTGGCCTAACCCATGCCCTTGTTTTACAAGTATGCTTCCATTTTCTAGAAGATGTACTTCTTTTTCATCTAAACTCTTGCATTCTGCCTAGCCCAGCTGAGCTGTGTGCTGGGCTCTGGGTTGAGGAGCTGCCTACAGATGCATGTTCTGAATCCATGTGGATGGGGCTCAACTCCCAAGGTCATCATACAAAAGGCCCACTTGGTGAACTAGCTCTATGGAACTGCGTACACACTTGAACAACTCTTGAGAAGAAGAAACCAGAGTTGAGAAAATGAGTGTGGGTCAGAATGCTGGCATTTGAATGAAATCTTGCCGGACCCTGAGACAAAATCAGTATTTCTACTACACTTTTTTTTGTTCACTCTGACAATGTACTTTAAACGATGAGATAACTAGGTTTACTTTTTGAAGGGTAAATGGACTTGGTTTTCTTGATTACCAATCTTTATACTAAACATCGTTCAATCAAGAAAAAAGGATTAGAAGACCTGCCTTGGGCTTCTATCCTGTGATGCTGGACAGATTTTCATGTACATACAATCTCTGTGTGCTAGTTATGTTTCCCCCCCATGCCCACAACTCGACACAACCAGGAGCATCTGGGAACAGGAAACAACTGAATTAAGACGATACCTCCATCAGGGAGTTTGACCTGTAGGCAAGTCTGTGGGATGCTCTCTCTGTCTCTGTCTTTTTTGTTTTCTTTCCTTTTTTTTTTTTGTTTGAAATAGGGTCTTTCTGTGTAGTCCACACTGTTCTGGAACTCACTATGTAGACTAGGCGAGGCTCAGACTCACAAGAGATCTTCCTGCCTCTGCCTCTCAAGTGCTTGGATTTGAGTTCTACCAAATTCAGCTAGGACATTTTCTTGATTTATTGTCGATGGAGGTTGGGCTGCCCACTGTGGGTGATGTCACTCCTTTCCACGTGGTCCTGGATCCTTGCCAAAAAATTCTATTTTATTTATTTATTTATATTTGTTGGTTCTCAAGTCCATTCCTGCCTTTCAGGATTCTATTGTAGAAAGCAGGCTGAGCAAGGATTGAGGAGGAGGCCAATAAGTAGAGAGTGTTTCTTCATGGTCTCTGCTTCAGTCCTGACTTGGCTTCCCTCACCTGACTGTGATCTGGAATAATGTAAGGCAAAGAAACTTCTGCTTGTTTTAAAAGATTTACTTATTTATTTTATATATATATGAGTACACCGTTGGTATCTTCTGACATACCAGAAAAGGGCATCAGAATGGTTGTGAGCTACCATGTGGTTGCTGGGAATTGAACTCAGGACCTCTGGAAGGGCAGTCAGTGCTCTTAACCACTGAGCCATCTCTCCAGCGCCAAAAAACTTTTTTCAAGTCAGTGTTTTTATCATAGCAACAGAACACAAATAGCAACAGAAAACAAACTAAGACATTCTGTCAGACTCTGTTCAGTTCCTATAATGCTTCATTATGTTCCTATGCCGTGCGCGTGCGTGTGTGTGTGTGTGTGTGTGTGTGTGTGTGTAACCCAACACCTCATGCTTTTGAGGCAGATACTCGCCCACTACACCGCCTCTACCCCACAGGCCAATGTGTGTGTTTGTTTTTGCGTTAGTGATACTGTTTCTTTCAGTACACTTAAAAAAAAAAAAGTACATTTTTCCCCCTTTGGCAAAAACCCATCTCTATGTGTGGAGTTGATCTGATTGTCCATAATGTATTTTATCTGAACATGTTTAGTAACAGCATAAAGCTTTCTATAGACATAGTAAATGCTAAGTAATTTTGCTAAATGACCAGACACTTGGCCATGTGTGCTCATAATCCCCTTGCCTCCTTCTGCCTGGGATGTATCACTGTGCCCAGGTACCATGTTTTGTGTATGAAGAAGTGATTAGTGAAAAAGATAGCACTTTGCATGTTTAAAAATAATTTCATCCAGAACTTTGTATTTTACAGATTTACTTTGCACAGTTAAGGTTTTGCCTGCATGTAAGTGCACCAAGTACGTTCAGTACTCCAAGAGGCCAGAAGAGGGCATGCTTGCCCTGGACCTGGAGTTACAGACAGTTGTGAGCTGCCACATGGGTCTTGGGAACCGAACCAGGGTCCTTGCTAGAGCAGCAAGTGCTCAGAACTGTGAACCATTTCTCCAGTCCGCTTCCTAACTTCCAGCACATAAATTTCCCCCTTAGGATAGGTTTTAATGTGTCCCAGACATTTTGTTGTGTGTATTTTAATTTTCATTTGATTTTAGGAATTTTTATAGACTTCCTGATTGGTAATTTCTTTGACCCAGTGGTTCTTAATGTGGTTTTTAACCTCCATGAGTTTGTATAATTACTAGGGACTCACTGATTTTGGGCTTTATTGCACTGTGGCATGGAGTTATTTCAACTTTTCTCGCTTCGTTAATGTTTTTTTTGTGTGTGTGTTTGTCACAGTCCACGGCCTATTTTAAAGAAGATTCATGGGCTGCTGAGTAGAATGAGTTTTTTGGTGTTTGGGTGCAATACTCTGTAGATATTCCGTAGGTCCATTTGATGTATGGTGTCATTTAATTCAGATCTTTCTCTGTTTAATTTTTCTCAAGATGACCCACCTATTAGAGAAAGTGGGTAATGAACTATATGGTATTTTATTTCTTTGTGTTTTGTTTTGTTTATTTGGTGTATGTGTGTATGTTTGCTTGTTTTTCTTTTGTTGTTGTTGTTGTTTTTTTGAGACAGGGTTTCATTGTGTAGCTCTGGCTGTCCTGCATTCTGTAGACCACTGGTGTAAGAAAAGATTTTTTTTTTCAGAGATATTTTGAAACCATTATATCAATTCCTGGTTCCTTTCTCCTAATATCAGCGATAGTTTCAATAATATGATGCCTTGATGGGTATGGCTGGTTCTTTTGACTCAAGCTGTGACCAAATCATCTGTGCACATTTAAACAGCTATGTTTTTGGTTTGTTTGTTTGATGGTTTTTGGTTTTCAAGGCAGGGTTTCTCTTTGTAGTCCTAATTTTTGTGGAACTCGCTCTATAGACCAGGCTGGCCTTGAACTCACAGAGATTCCCCTGCCTCTTCCTCTTGAGTACTGGGATTAAAGGTGTGGACCACTACTGTCCAGTTTAACTGGCTAATTTTAGACTGCTATTTCTGCTCAAGAAACGGAACGTTGTTGTTGTGGGAAATATTAAAAAGAAGGAACGTATGGCACGTGTTCCTGAGTTATGCCCTGGTCCTCTCATCCCGGCGGGCTGGCCAGCCATGCACTGGCGGGCAATGGCCAACCTGCTTTCATCTCGTGGAGCGCTGAGTCAGAGCTCCATGATCTGTCTACCCAGATCACTAGGTTCCCACTGGCAGGTCCCTACCATGCCAGCCCCGTGCTTCAATACCCCCATGGCCTCTGTGGTGCACATCAGGCAAACCCACACTTTGCCACTGTACCTTTCTCTCTGGAACCCAGTCGAGCCACCGCGTGAAGGAAAACACAACACAAACTCAGTTCAGAAACAATGATAACTCAATCTCTGGGTGCATCAACTAAAACCTAATCTTGTAAGCCTTATCAAAGTCTGATTCCTCTGGTGGCGAATCCTTTCAGATCTGCCATGATACCAGGAGACTCTACTAGCTACATCTTACCTACTACTTGCTGTCCCCGTCCAAAAGGACCCTCTCTCTCTCCGGCTTCCCCTCTTCCTCTCTCCAACCTGGAAGTCCCTCCTCCGTACCCAGTGATTGGCTCCTTTATTCATTAGAGGATTGGTTCACAAGAAGTCACAGGTGTAACTCACTCCTTGTCTGAAGCCTCTCCCAGGAGGGCAGAATTAGTAGACTACCAACAGCCCCAGAAACCCCAAATGCCCCGTGCTCCCCAGTCGTAACCACCTGCTCACAAGGCCAACCCTTTATCCCACTTTTGTACATTTCTCCATAGCTTTGCCTCTTGTCTGTGATCCCACACAGGAGTTTTGCTCACCATGTTTCATCTCGGCTGTAAATGGAGGCGAACTTGTATACGATATATACAAGTTTGTTTTCCAAACATACTTTTTACTGCTGCCCTTTAGGAAACTCTGAACCAGGAGTCATGGAAGCCAAACCCAAGCTCTACTACTTTCAAGGCAGGGGAAGGATGGAGTCGATCCGATGGCTGCTGGCTGCAGCTGGAGTGGAGGTCGGTTCCTGGTTGGGGATGTAGCTTAAGTCCCATCTCCTCTTCCTTCCCGTTCTTTCCGCCTGTTTTCTTAGAAAAGGCGGGGGTGGGGTGGGGTGGGGTGGGGGAGATTACAGTCCTGAGGTGCAGGGGAAGAGGGGAGTTGAGGGCCTGGGATATTCTGAAGCTCCTGGAGATGAAGTGACCTCAGGGGAAGATTAGCTCATTCCCTCCATTGGGATTGGTTGGTTTTCTGAGGCCATTTAACCCCTGCCTCAGTACTTCGCTCATGGAATTCATGGCCGACAGTGGGAACCCTGGCCCAGAGGTAAGATCTGCTGACTGGCTCTTCCCTTGACTCCAAACTCTCCTCACAGACTTTACAGAAATGTCATAGAATGTTGTCTCTCCCAGTACGAATGCCGTCTCCCCTTGAACAAGGCTCACTGCTGTCTCTGTTTCCCACTTTAGAGACTCTTCCCTGGTCTGGTCATTGTCCCACCCCATCTCAAGATGTGCAGGACAAAGCCACCCTCACAAAGCTTTAGATGGCTATAGATGGAAGCTAATTACAGCTTTAGCCATCAGTTAATGACCATGACCTCACTTCAGTAGGATCTTTGGATATATCAGTCTCAAAGCTAACCTTAATTTGGCTTCATATGAAGGAAAAATTATAAAGCCAAAGAAGGAGAAGAAAGGAAAAGAAAGAGGGAAGATCACTGGAGAAGTCTGGGGCAAAGACAAAAGTTTGAAGTGAGGGAAGAGCTAGTTGAGGCAAAGTAAAAATGGAGAACAGAACCATGGGGATCCTTGAGATAGGTGAACTGCTCAGATGTCCTCTTGTCCCTTTTTATTCCTTTAGACTCATCCAACCAACCAGTTGCTGCCCATCCCCACCCCCAGACACATCCCAGGATAGCTATGCATACAGCCAACACATTAGTAGGCATCAATAATATGTCACAATGTCGAAATGTTGGGACACCCCTGAAAGCTATCTCTAAATACACACCCAATCAACTCAGAGGTGGGAGCTGGCAGCTTTGTGGTTCCTTTTAGATTTTATTCTGAAGGCCATAAGGCATTTCTGGAAGGTCTCAGGATCTCTCTCCCTGCTTCCTATCTTAAAATTATAACAATGTCTCTCTTTCCTCAATCTAGTTTGAAGAAGAATTTCTGGAGACAAGAGAACAATATGAGAAGTTGCAAAAGGGTGAGTCTCGGTTTATTCAACACTGTCTTACTGGGGGGGAAAAACTTGTTTCTGGAAATATTCATCATGTAGAACACAGGTCTTAGGAATGGCAGCTACCGTTAGAGAAGGACAGCCATTCCTACAAACACTGACCGACTAATTCCTGTCTTCCTGATGCAAAGTAATGTATGATCTCTGTAGCCTTCATACATATCAAGTATCTGACCGAGCTGGCCTCAGTCAGCATAATATCTTAGCTCTGAGTGGCTCAGCACCCGACTCCTTGAACAATTCTTAACATTGTTTTGGTAAGGAGACTAGTACCCTTTGTGCTTGTATCTATTTTTCTTGGTGTTTTTAGTAGATTTATCAAATTACAGCACAAAGGATAGAATTAGGACTAAACCATATGCAGGCTTTACTTTTAAGTGTTATTCTCTGATAGTTCTATTCATGTATATAAATTATTTTGATAACACCCCTTCCCCCTCTCTTCTCCTCTCTTCCTCCCACTGGCCATTTTCTTCTTCCCAGCAAGTTCCCTTCATCTTTTTATCTCTCTTTTTAAAAATCACTGAATTTAGTTAGAATTGTTTGTGTGAGCATGGTTGGGAGATTATTTACTTACAAGTGGCTACACCACTGAGGAAATGACTCCTCCTCTTCCTGTATCTATCAACAGCGCCTCAAGGATCTGTGGGCCCTAAAGTCCTTCCTCTACTCATGATGGAATGTTGATGAACGCAATCTTGACCTTGTCACAGTAACCATAGCTGCTGCACAATTTCATGAGTGCAGTGATCCAGAGATACCATCTTACTGCATCCCTCCCTAAGAAGTCCTGGAGAGAGTGATATAAATGTCCTATGTAGGTTCCAGGCACTTTCTCAGCTCTTTGATAACTAAGGAGCTTCTGCATTACTTGCCACCCACAACAAACTAAAACACCTTTTGACCAAAGTTTGACTATAGTGCTAATCTGTGAACATAAATATAAACATAAATAAAAACTACTGTCTAAGGTAGTTGGACAACATGTCCATTTAGCAAGCCAAAGAAGTAGATGCTTGCTTCAGTTTATGACCTTCTCAGCCATAGACCTTGGATGTTATAGTGTGAACCATTTCCTATAGAAGGGGTTGAAAATTCGACCAGAAAGTAGTTGATTATCCCCATAATAGTCGTACCACTATTAGACCAGCACATTTTGCCAGGGAGATTGGTACTGTAGCATGCATGGGCTACAGCTGGGTGAGACCACTGGTGGCTTTCCCCCCCAGGTAGCCTACATAGCATGCTACAGCATAATGAAAGCTAGCCAGAGGCATGAGACTTCCAGTTCAGTTCAGACTTGATTTCTCTATGTCCTGAAGCCAAAGTGAGTTATGTCTTTAGAAGTAGGCTCTATCCTGTAGCCCTGGTGGGAAACCAAGAGCATTGCAATAGCTTGCATTATTGGGGTGCTTCTGGGACCTCCCAAACCAATGACTCACAGGGGGCACTCCTTTACCTAGTACTGGGATTTTTGTTTAATAACTCACGACTTCCAGGAATAGCATTTACACATCCCTTCAGTGTATCTCGGTTCCCACACTCTGGTTTTTTTTGTTTTTTTTTTAATGTATTTAATTAGATTACTAGGTTTCCATATGGCTTTTTCATATCCCCTAAGTTTTGGGTTACCCTTCTCGTCTCCCCATGACTGAATGTTGACAGGCCCAGTCTTATGCCGGCTTCATGCAGGCAATCTCAGCCACTGTGAGTTAGGGATTATAACGGCCATGTCAAGCCCAGGAGTTACCATATCATATCCTGTTTTCCCATTATTTGGTCCTTATGCTCTTTCTTCTCTCTCTTCTGCCATTTTTCCTGAGCCTTTTCTGCTTCTATTTTTGTGTCACTTGCATTCTCTTCCCATCCCTAAGCTCTTGAGTCCCCTCCCCTCCCTTTCTAGCTTCCAAACCTTTACAGATTCTCCAAGCTAAGCATTAAGCACGTACATCTAAAAACCTTGAGTCTAGGATCCACATCTGAAAAAGAACATGTGACATTTGTCTTCCTGGACCTGGGTTTCCTCACTCAGTACAGTATTTCCCAGTTCTATTCATTTTCCTTGTCTTTAGTGCTGAGTGGAATTTCATTGTGTGTATGGACCACATTTTCATGCTCCATTCATTAGTTGATGGGCATCTTGGCTGGTTCTATTTCCCAGCTTTTGTGAACAAAAGAACAATGAACATGTATGTGCAGTATCTCTGTAGGAGGAGATAGAGTATTACTATGAAGTCTAGGCTGTCCCTGAATTTGCTATCCTCCTGTCTCAGCATCTTGAGTGTGGACTATCATGTCTGGCTTAAATCAGTTTTGACCAAAAGAAAAAGAACAATTATTAGGATTATAATTCTCAGAGAAATTTCTCATACTGAAAGCGAAGAATAGCATGCCATCAGCATTGCCTAGACTTCCTAGATCCTAAATGCCACCACCATCACTTAAGGATCATATCATCCCCACTGCTGCTGCTCAGCAGTCATGAAATTGCCACAGACTGTCACTAACAATTGTACAGCTCTGGGCAAGAATTTAACTTCTCTGCCTCCTTGTTTCATTTCTGTAAGATGAAAATAATCTGTCCACAGTTTACAACATGCCAGTAGATCTCCCTGAAGTGGAAAGCCGTGATCACCCTTTCCTCGGTGTCTTTGCAAGGACTTGGATGTTTTTCTGAAATTCATTCTTCTCTTTAATTCTAGCCTCTGGCTCACTGTATGGATGTGCCCACACTGAGTGACGGTAGCTTCACAGCCCTTTCCACAAGTGTTCCATCAGACAGCTCCTCTGGTGCTCCAGACCTCCCTGTGATGTTGCTATCATAGAGATATCACTGGGGATGCCCTCCTAGGCCCCACTATTCTGAGCAGGACACAGCATGGGACAGCAGAGAAGTCTAAACAAAGTCAGGAGGTTCACTGTCATTAGCTTAGCTGTTCTGAGACTGTGTGAGTTTAGTAGATTACACTAGCTTCCCTTGGCCTCTGAGGTGCCTTCTGTAGTAGAAAAGAATTAAACTAAACATCTCTGAAAAAGACAGTCAGCTTCTTGGAGTAGACATCATTTCTAACTGGTTTTATCACCCATGAGTGGCAGCACAGTGGTCAGCACTAAGTTAGTCATTCAGTGTTGAATGAATGTGGAAATCTGGTGATGTAATACAGCCAGTGAGTCTCTCCATTCATTATAATCTGATATCTGCAAAGAATGGTTAAAAGGCCACCTACTTAATGCAACTATATAAATGGTCAGACACATTTACACATCAGAAGGCAGACTCAGAGAAGCCAGAAACTTGCCTAACACATCTGGGAAGAAAGGAACACTGGCTCTTGGAAAACTGTCATTGTTTCTTACAGTGGTGTTCACCATCTTACAGTACCATTGAATCAAGTGAGCATCATTAGAAGGCAGAGAAATAGGACGTGGTAGAGCATATCTTTAATCCCAGTGCTTGGGAAGCAGAGGCAAGCATATCTCCGAGTGTGAGGCCAGCCTAGTTAACATGACAAGTTCCAGGACAGCCAGGACTACACAGAAAAACTTTGCCTCAGAGATACAGAGAAACAGAGACAGAGAGAGATAGAGAGATCGATCCTATGTCTATCACAATGCACTAATGAGGTGTGGTTGATTCCAAGCTTAGGCAAAGTTTCTTACTCATGAGGACAGTATGCTAGTAGTATTAATGGAAATTGAAAATATATTCCCTTCTTCCTGAGAAGAGCATTACAATTATCTCCACATATATTATAATCCCAGGTTATAGTGGACCTTCGGTCAACACTGGACTACAATGGTGTTCTCATAAGATTATTCTAGTGACTCTGTAGGCATCTTTGTTTGTGTCTGTTCACTCTACTGTGTCCATACAATGACAAAATTACCTGACTCATAAACCTCAGAATGTTTTCCTGCTGTTAAGCAATGATAAACTACAGTTACTGTACCAGTCACCAACTAAAACTTGCTTTTTGACTCAATTATTGGCATTGGTTTATAACTACTATCTCCTTTCATGCTTTCAAATCTGGCTAAATAGATATTATTGTTAGCAATAGGATACTGAAGCTCAGATAAGTGACTTGTTTAAACATGCATCACTACAGTGGATTGAAAATGATCTTGAACCCAGGACTGTATGGGAGGTGTTCTTGTTGCTATGTCTGTTCTTCCTGCTGTCATGTGTGCCTATAAACTATGTGCTTTTAAAAGAATGCATATTCTCACACTTCAGTCCCAACACAGAAGATCAAAGGCAAGGGATTCTTAGCAATCTTTTGTGCCAAATGCCCAAAGACTTTTACACAATTTAAGCTTTGAGAACAAGAAATGCTAAGTTCTTGTGTGTGTGTATGTGTATGTGTGTATATGTGTATATATGTATACTTACATGTGTATATATATATATATATATATATGAGTAAATATAGAAAAACCTTTTTAAAATTCCTATTGTCCAATACACAAAAAATGCATGAAGTAATCAAACAAAGCTCAGATTTGACACAGAACTGCTATTCATCCTTATAACTGAAAACTGCAAACTATCCAGTGGACTTTGTTGGTCCATCCTGCAGATGGGCTGCAACCATTGAAGCCATTGAAGATGAGTATCTTACCCCTCTCTTTCACATCCCAGATGGACGCCTGCTTTTTGGCCAAGTGCCTTTGGTTGAAATAGATGGGATGCTGCTGACACAGACCAGAGCCATCCTCAGCTACCTTGCTGCCAAGCACAACTTGTATGGGAAGGACCTGAAGGAGAGAGTCAGGTACCTTAGTGTTTCTTCTAGTGCTAAATATTTAACCAAGTGTCTGTGGTCACACGCCAACTGAAACCTGACTTGGTTGCTTCTTTCAACAGGAACCAAAGGGAGAGAGTGAGGGAACAAAGGGGAGGTGTTGGCATAGCTTGGGCTGAGAACATTTTCCACACCCTCTTTTCATGCCAAGCACGCTATGTTCTCAGAAAATGGCCTACGAAAGTATTTTATATGAAGGTGTAAATGACTGATTCAGCAAACAAGCCTTGAACATTATATGGATGACCAATTTTGCTATCAACTTGAAACAGATTTCACTTAGCAAGCACTGGTCTATGGGTTTCTGGGTAGCTTCTATCTGTTCTAGGCTGGAGTTATCCCAGCCAGACTTACCTGTATGTCTGCCAACCAGTAGTTAGCCAGGTAGCACTGGATTTGGGTATTGGCAGATTGTCAGTTCGGGAGGAATAGGCCACATATCCACCTCTGAGTGTTCTAATCTTCTCATGACATGTAGACAGTTCTAAGAGTGGAAGAATGTAAGTATTGTAAGCTTTGAGCCCAGGACGAGTCTCTCGTATTTCCACCTTACTCATTAGTCAGTTACAAGGGCAGCCTGGGAAAGGACCTGTAGATGGAAGGACCTGACAGGACTCATAAATACTGGAGGATGAAAAGCTGGAGCTTTGGGGTTTTCCCCCTTGTATCCGTATACCACAAATATCTGCTCTGTTACATGCTGTGCCAAACCTGGCTAAGGAGAGTTGGATTATTAAGCCGAATAGTTTAGTTTCATGTAGATAAGTAGACTTAAGAAAGGAAGAAAGAAAGAAAGAAAGAAAGAAAGAAAGAAAGAAAGAAAAAAAGGAAAGAAAGAAAGAAAGGAAGGAAGGAAGGAAAGAGAGAGAGAAAGAGAGAAAAGAAAATGTAATCTATATTTGGGGTTAAGTAAAGGGTCCCTAAGATCTCATCATAGCAAACATTGAAGTGGCAGATCAGTCAGTGCATATAGAGGTAATGTTAGTAGAAAACCCCAAGTTCCAGTATTCAGAAAACAGAGAAAGGGTCACATAGAAATGAGCAAAGCTCAGAAGCCCAGCAGCCTATCTCTCCATCCCCCACCTTCCTCCTTAAAGCCGATGGCAGGAGAAGCAATTCCGCAGCTGCCTATGAGTACCATGCATTTTCACTGTTTTCATGTAGAGACTCCCGAGACAGGGTTTCTCTGTGTAGCCCTGGCTGTCCTGGAACTCGCTCTGTAGACCAGGCTGGTCTCAAACTTGAACTTACACAGATCCACCTGCCTCTGCCTCCTGAGTGCTGGGATTAAAGGCGTGTGCCACCACCTCCTGGCTTGATGTACACTTTTTATTAAGTGAGTGAGGTTTGGGGGTTTCGTTTATTCATTTATTTTTTAATCTCTAAACCATCACAGTCCCACTCTGCTGTGGCAGATTTCAACATCTGGGCACGTGTCCCCTTTCGTATGTCCTTTCATTCAGTAAATGTGTTCAGAGCCCCTACTTTCCCATCTGGTTAGATCCGGCTTGCAGTCCAAGGTTTCTTTCCAGTGGGACTCTCTGGTGTGTTTTCAGGATTGACATGTATGCTGACGGCATCCAGGACCTGATGATGATGATTGCTGGGGCTCCATTTAAAGCCCCTCAGGAAAAAGAGGAGAGCTATGCTTTAATAGTGACGAAAGCTAAAACCCGTTACTTCCCAGTGTTTGAAAAGGTAAGCTTGTATACCTCCCGATATGCAGAATATTTAAGAATCCGATTGTTCAAAAGATAAACAAGGTAGCTACCTGTGAGTAAAGACACTTTCTCCCAAGTTTGGGAACTTGATTTCAAATCTGGGGACTCCGATGGTGGAAGAAGAACCAACTCCTGCAAGTTGTCCTCTGACCTCTTCATGCATGTCATGGCAGTCACACAACATAAAACAAATACAAATATAAAAAGACAGGCTGTCTCAGAGCTCTCCTGCTAGGGTCTGTGGGATTTTGAATGAGAATGACCACCATAGGCTCATTAAATACTCTTTTCTTCTTAAGTTTTGACCGTTTTAGTTAGTTTTCTATTGCTATAAGACATTAGGACTAAAGCAGCTTATAGGAGGAAGAGTTTATTTGGGCTTTTGTTTCAGAAGGTTAGAGTCTATGACTATCATGACAGGGAGCATAGCTACAGGCAGGCAGGCAGGCATGGTGCCGGAGCGGTAGATGCGACCTTACATATTAAGATACAAGCATGAGATACAGAGAGCTCACTAGGGAGCCGGGCAGTGGTGGCACAGGCCTTTAATCCCAGCACTCAGGAGGCAGAGGCAGGCAGATTTCTGAGTGTGAGGCCAGCCTGGTCTACAGAGTAAGTTCCAGAACAGCCAGGGCTATACAGAGAAACTCTGTCTCGAAAAAACAAAAAAAAAACCCAACCCCCCCTCCCCCAAAAAAACAAAAAACAAAAACAGAGAGCTCACTAGGAATGGTGTGGGTTTTTGAAACCTCAACTATGAGCCTACGGGGTCATTCTCACTGAAACAACTACAATTTTTATTGTGTTTAATTTGTTTGAAGATATTATTCAAAAATATAGACTATAAACAGAAACTACAACCATTCATCGTCACAAAGAGGTGTAAGAATTGGTTTCATTAATTTCCACCCATCTTTTCAATATAAATAAAGGTATTTTCTTTTCATTTATGATGGTTATATTAGAGATATTTATACCACTATTTTATTATTTAGAAAATGTTCCAAAGCAGAATTTCTATGTGACTACCACTTGGCATTAACAAATGTCAATTCTACTATTTTCTTGCTTAAGACCTTTTTCTAACCATTACATTTTTTTTAATTTATATATTTTTTAAAAAATTATTTTTGATGAGTATTTTGCCTGCATGAATGAATGTCTGTATCATGTGTGTACCTAGTAACCATGGAAGCCAAAAGAACTGTCAGATCCCTTGGATCTGGAGTTATATAGAAGGTGTATGTGCTGTGAATCACTGAAACATTTCTCTAGACCTTTCCCCAAGTTCTCACATATAGTATTCCCTCTTTGTGGAGTGAACCATCTTTTATGTACTTGCTACTCAAAGCTGACTCTGGTGTCTTTTTATATTTGCTTTCTTCTGGGTATGGAAAAATTCACTTGTTTCAAGTTTGGCCTTCTAAGTCCACTGGTGACTTATTTTGATTTGTGTCATAGCAGCTGGGCTCTCGATAGTTGTAGCTCCCATGTCTCTGTGCTGGTGGGTAGTTTTCCTTCACTTCCCCCATGCTTTTCAAAGATTGTCAGTACTTCACTACACAAGGGCCTTGATAATCACTGACCCTTTCCCAAAGAGAGTGTACCAGTTCATGGTTCATGCTTGAGGGTTGGCTTCAGCCTTTCTTGCCAGGACTGGAGATCACCAAAAAAAAAAAAAAAAAAAAAAAAAATTACTTCGGTGAACCTCTCAGTACAAGCATGCAGTAGGCAAATATTCCATTAAAATACTTTTTTTTTTCCTGTAGATTTTAAAAGACCATGGAGAGGCTTTTCTTGTTGGCAACCAACTCAGTTGGGCAGACATCCAGCTGCTAGAAGCCATTTTGATGGTGGAAGAACTCCATGCTTCTGTGCTGTCTGATTTCCCTCTGCTGCAGGTAGGATACTGGTCAGTGTGGACACATAGCCCAGGGAGATGCAGCTAGAGCAAAGCCTGCAATAATACATACACACCTCGAAGCTGAACTTAAAACTTAAGAGAAACCGTCTCTTAAGAGAAACCGTCTCATAAAGCATTGTTACCTTCACTCTGGTCATTTGTTCTCGCTTACGCTATAGGGTCTGTTAGGGAATCAAACTTTATATGAAAATGGGGATTTGGGTTTCCAATATGAACATTTCAACAGCGGGGGCACGTAGCTCACAGCATGCATGAAGTCTTCGTTCACTCCCCGATAACTGCAGAACTATCAGAACATTCAGGGCCATTCTTCAGCACCCTGAACATTTTTACTTACTGAAGCAAGAATATCAATCTTTTGTTATTCCCTCCTGGCTCCTATAAGATAGTGTTGTTCACTTTTAGTGGTCCTGATGCTGGGCCATCCTTTGGTCGCATAGCTCCAGCTTGCCGGAAGAGTCCCATGATTGCCACACTTACTTGGCCTGTGCTCCAGCTTCTCCTGTTTCTCTCAGAGAAAACCACTAGCTTTCGTCTGTTAAGAACAATGTTTCTAATTAGTTTCTTCTAATTAGTCTCACTGGGAATACAAACCACATTTAAGGGCAGACTCCATGCCCAGCAATAGATGGCCAACACAAAACTCAACGGTATTTTTTGATTTTTTTGTTTTGTTTTGGTCTCATATTGCTTTGTCTGGACCCCCTTACTGGTCTTTTGCCTGTATATTATGTTTCTGATTTTGAGGTTTTATAAGTTTTGTTTGTGTGTGTGTGCATCTGTCTGCATGTATATGCGTTTCTCCTGCTATTTCTTAGTTTTTTTCTTTTATTTGTTTGTTCTTTTTGTTTTATCCCTGCTCATTTGTCTTTTATTTGCCTTTTGTTTTCTTTTTCTTTTTGGTTTTTCAAGACAGGGTTTCTCTGTGTAGCCCTGGCTGTCCTAGAACTCACTCTGTAGACCAGGCTGGTCTCGAACTCAGAAATCCACCTGCCTCTGCCTCCCAAGTGCTGCCTTTTGTTTTCTTAAGAGAGAGAGAGAATGGAGGCGTGGTGTTGAGTGAGTGGGGATCTGGGAGGAGAACGATAGGGGTAGAAAGGCGTAGTCGGAATATCTTGTAGGAAAACCACCTCCTCTTAGGACAAAATCCTGATTTCCTAATGGTTGTGACAGCTACTGGGCCCCTCACCTCACTGTTTCTTGTTTCAGGCATTTAAGACAAGAATCAGCAACATTCCTACAGTTAAGAAGTTCCTGGAACCCGGAAGTCAGAGGAAGCCACCTCCAGACGGCCCCTATGTTGAGGTGGTCAGGAGGGTCCTGAAGTTCTAGTGGCCACATGCTATAAGGTGGCTACTACAAGGATCCAATCACAGCGTCACCATTGTCAGCTGCAGAGCATTCCAGAAGCAAGGTATAGATCCCAGGAGTCAAGGTCTTCGAACAACAAAACCGCTCTGCCCACAATGACAAATGCCAATTAAATACAGTGAAAAACTATCCTCGTTGGTGAAGTGTTCGTTTTGTTTTAAGCTTGTCGGCTGTAGATGACAGTCTACAAATGTCATGAAACCAGAGTTCCTTGTGAAGAAGTGGTAGACAGACAGACGTACTCAGGACATTGAGCTAAAGGGGCACTATTTTTGGTGTCTGTATAAAGGTCAGGACCGGAACTAGGGGCAGTGGTGACTGCAGTCCGGTTTCTGAGGACTTGGGATTGGAAATAATGCTGGGAATCGCTGTGCTGTCTTAACCTATGCCGAAGTGGGGGCAAAAGGGACGTCGGGGCCACTGTTCTGAATCCTATTACAGAAAACACCTGGGGCCTCAGGCAGCCCTCTTTCAGCAATAAGAGTCGTGGAACTTCGGGTTTTACGTTGCCTAGACAATCCCAGAGACCAGTGGGACCAACATAAAACCAGTGAAAACTGACTTATCCAAGCTAAACAGAAGCTTCCTCAGCCTTGATGTGCTTTCTTTAAGTTACTATTATTTATGTTCCCAGGTCACGTGTTAAAGCTGGACCCCACACAGGGTTCATTTGATGGGAATAGAAGAGGTGGGGATGTCACCGTGGCTTTGGTGGCTTCTGGTCTAGAGAAAGCTCCTGCCAGTGGTTTAAAAAATGTGATTGCCAGCTCCATACTCCTCCTAGGGCAGCCTGTTTGTTCTTAAAAATTACATTTATTTGGTGTGTGTGTGTGTGTGTGTGTGTGTGTGTGTGTGTGTGCAAGCATGTTTGTGTGCGTATGTGCCTGCATGCATGTGTAGAGGCATATGACACAGAGTGCATATAGAAGTTGAGGACAACTTTTGGAAGTCACCTTTGTGACTTGACTTGTGAAAAGACTTAATGATTCGGATTTTGTTCTGTTTCCTTAGGGCCACGAAGGAACATGACTGCACGAATGTTACACCTTGCTCCGCTCATCCCTCCTCCTTTCTTCAGATGATGGGCTGATCAACAATTATGACAGCCAGGCCCCTCTGCATACCCTATCCTGGTACATGTGAATCTGGGCCCCTTTGCCCAGAGTGGTATTCTGTAGTCAGCAGCTTTGCTGTATGTAATGAGTACATAAAGCAGTTGCTTTCCTGGGTTCATATCCCTTTCATCATCTTGTCAATGATATACTTCCAACCCTCATAAGCCAGGGTCCACCTGTACCGCATGCTTCTTCCCTTGTGGTTATCTTTGGCTCCACTGCCTGTATGTTGAGTGGAGCCTCAGCCAAACCTGCAGGAGTAATTATTTGTCTCTAAGGAAAAGTGAACCTCAGAAAACTCAATAGCATTGTTTTCATTCCTCCACTATTAGAGTCTGAGTTTTGGACAGAGACAGAAGAATAGAGGTACTGGGTTGACATGACCATAGGGATGGGGCTTGGAATTCAGGAGGCCCTCGGTCCTGTTTGAAAAGGTACTGGCATGGCAATTCTGTTGCTACCATTGGTCCCTGCCTTAGTGATGAAACACCATGACCCAAAAGCAAGATGGGAAGGAAGGATTTCTTTGGCTTATGCTTCCGCATCCATAGTCCATCACTGGAGAAAGTCAGGACAAGAACCTGAAGGCAGGAGCTGATGCAGATGCCATGGAGGGGTGCTGCTTATTGGCTTGCTCTCCATGGCTTGCTCAGCCTGCTTTGTTACAGAACAGATCACCAGCCCAGGAGTGGGATGGGCCCTTTCCAATCAATCATTAATTATAGTCTACAAGCCTGGCATGGTGCCATATGCCTTTAATCTCAGTACTCGGGGGACAGAGGCAGGTGAATCTCTTAAGTTTGGGGCTAGCCTGGTCTACAAAACAAGTTCCAGAACAGTCACAACTGTTACACAGAGAAAGCCTGTCTCCAAAACAAAACAAAACAAAATATGCCTATAGCTGGATCTTACAAAGGTATTAAGACATTTTCTTAATTGAGCCTCCTTCTTCTCCAGTGACCCTAGCTTGTGTCAAATTGACACAAAGCAGCCTACATAGACCCTCAAATGAATAGGTAATCTTTGGGGGCAAATGTAAAATTCTGCTCTCTTCCTCCTATGTTGATTGTCTCTGGAAGACAAGAATTGCACGCAGAGCTGTCATCCTAACTGGATTGGATTCAGAGGATCTGCCTAGAACCAGGCAAAGAAAACTCAGAATGCTCACCCCAAGCACTGCTCTCCCTCAGCTTGCAGTCACTCACATGCTATCTGATATTTCTGGGAACAGTATTTCCTGGACTCTTTGTTAAGGTATGAAGCTCGCTAATCAGGTCTGGCAACCTTCACAGGGACAAATGGGATAGAGAAATCTGAGTATTTACTAAGGGACCGCACCCTGTGCATGGCCTCTCAGGCTTTCTCCTGTGCAGCTAATCCCAGGAGATAGGCTACATCTGAACAGCAGCCCACACTACTCTCCAAGCCAAGGCCAGGCGGGGCATACATCAGGTGAAAGAATGGTGTGACAATTGCTTTCTGCTTTTTCATTTATTACTTATGACAAGTGACTTGCCCTGTGGCTTGGGAGGTTTGGAAGGGCACACAATGGGGCTCCTACATAGCAACCACTCTCAGAAACTCGTCTCATGTACCATGAGACTTACTTTAGGAACTTCCCGCTTGAAATGACATCCAGCTGGAAGCTCTGTTGAAACCCCTCTCAATTTCTTTCCCCAAGTACCCATGGAAGTAATCAGTGTGAATACACATGAGTCTACCATGAATCTTAATGGGAAGTCAAAATTTCAATGAAATAGTAGGATCAAGGTGGGGGAGGGTGCAGAAAGATTCAAAGATAAAGGAAGAATTGCCTTAAGCGAAAATGAAACTATTTCAGTTGAAAGTTTGCCAGGGAATTATGTAAGTCTCTTTCCAGCGCTGGGGACTGAACAATGAAGGGTCTCGTATGTGTTTGGCCAGTGCTCTACCACTGATCTAAGACCACAGCACCAGAAACATCATTTCTCATCTTTAGTCATTTCATGCATTCTCCTCATCCCCAAATGATAGGACATCTTTCTCTCAGCAAGAGTCCAAAGTAGAGGTTGGTAGCATGAGGCTGGCACACATTAGAGTTCTTCTTGACCATATTCATACATGGTAAAAACTCCATGGGAACAATATGAAGGAGAGTCAAACACAGTAAGAACCATGGCAGGGGGACCATGACCATTAGCAGGCTGTAACAAGGTTGTTCTTAACTTCTGCCATCTCTCCAGTCCCTTGTATTGGATGTATGGCCTTCCACTGGAGAGAAGTTACCTTAGTTAATTTTCTATTGCTGTGATAAAACACTATAACCAAGGCAACTTATCAATGAAGGTGTTTAATTTGGGACTTCCAGTTTCAGAAAGTTAGAGTCCATGACCATTCTGGTGTGGAGTACAGCAGTAGGCAGGCAGGCAGGCATGGCACTGGAGCAGTAGCTGAGAACTCACATCTTGAGAAACAACCACAAAGCAGAGAAAGAGATACTAGGAATGGCATAAGTCTTTTGAAACTTTAAATCCCATCCCCAATGACATATCACCTGCAACAAGGCCACCCTTCCTAATCCTTCCCAAATAGTTCCACTAATTAGAAACCAAGCAGTCAAACATATAAGCCTATGAGGACTATTCTTACTCAAGCCACCATAGTGGTCAACTTATTCAGAGATTACACTCTTGGAGACAATTGATTCTCTCTCTCCCAGTAGCCATCAATAGCCAGTAGTCACTCAGCTGGGTGTGTGACTTTGTGTCCACTTCCCCTGTCTCTGCTGGGATTTTTGTCTGCCTTGAGTTTGCACAGCTTTTGTGCATGTTGCCAGAACCATTGTGAGTTCACGTATACAACTTCCCTGCTGTGTTCAGAAAACACTAGTTCCTTACAATCATCCACTGCCTCTGGCCATTACAGTCTTTCTGCCCCACGTCTGCAATGATCCCTGAGCCTTGGGGAGACTTTCCGTTTGGGGCTGAGCATTCTGTGGTCTCTTGTTCTTTGCACCTTGACGAGTTGGAGCCTCTGTGTTATTTACCACCTACAGCAAATAGAATTTCCTCGGATGAGGGTTGAGAGTTATACCCATACTTATAAATGGGTATAAATACTAGGAATCAGTTTAATACTATGTCTGTTTAGTACCATCAGAGTAGTAGGTTTCCCCCTTAGGGCCTATGACCTGTCTACCCACCAGTTCTTGACACAGTAATGGTGCCAGGGATAGGTTTCAACTTGTGAAATAGGACTTAAATCCAAGAAAGTGGTTGATTACTCTCATGTTGTTCTTGCCACTATGACATGAGTGGGCCTGCCTTGCCAAGCCATTGTTGAGGTTTGGGGAATGGATGAAGGTTTAAAGCACATATGGAACACCTTTGCTGTAAACCCAACAAGAAGAGCGTGGCACTATTCAGCAAACTTATGGTCTTCTAAAAAATGTTTTCATATCCAAATAAATTGCCAAATAAATTTGAGAACAACCCGTTAAAAGGGAGTTTCAGGCAAATAGCTAATAAAAATAATAGAAAATTCATTATTAATTATAAATTTCTAAGATGAAATGTTGCTTATAGTACTAGCCTAGAATTACAGGCACATTCTTTTGTGTGGGGGTTCATCTTGTCAACTTGACTATGGAACAGGTATTTTAAGAACAGCACACACATGCAGGGCTCCAAAGTGGGGTGGAGGAGCCCTGACTTTACGCCAGGAGGAGGAAACCAATGCTCAAGAGTTTGAAGTTCAGCTCTTTCACTGAACTTCAACACCCTCCTCAGCTAACGAGACTCTGTTGGCTACTGCCTAGGTTATCCGTAGGAGGGAGAGTCACTGTTAGATGTCACCATGAACGATGAAAATGGGTGTGAGCCACAGCAAATAATCTAATCTCTTGGCCTCATTTGTGTTATCCCAGCAAAACTTATGTCCACCTTTGTCCCTGTCTTGGCCTGGCCTCTGGAAGCCCCATATTTGCAACTGGGAGAAGTTACTTAATATAAAGACAATTTTGATAACATGTATGTACAATCAAAGTTCATATCCTACTGTAGCATGACCTTCAGCCAATGACTAAGGAATTTCAGTGTTTTGTAATCTCTGGGTTCTGTTTCCTAATTACTCATGGATCACCTCTTAGTGTTAACTTCACTCTCCCTTTCTGTCTACTGAATTATAATGAAATTAATTCCCTGGTAACGTGTGCAGACGCTTAAGATGGGTAGAGTATTCTTCTAATAGACTTTTTACCATATAACTTTGAAAATGCCAAATGAAATGTCTTGTTGCATGTGCATATTTAGGGGGGAAGTATATGTATATTTTGGGTGGAAAGGGGAAGTCTTTGCCATGAAGTCCGTTGACCTGGGTTTGAGCCCCAGGACCCAGGTGAAGATGGCAAGAGGGAACTAGGGCCATAAAGTCATCCCCTGACAACTCATACACACCGTGCACACTCACATACACCAATACGTAAGATACATAATTTAAAACGTGGATATTTAAAATACTTTGAGAGTGATAGAGCAGGACACCTAACATCCACCTATGGCCTCTGCAGGAATACACACAGGTATGTACACCCACACATTCATATGTCTAGTGGCAGGCCTCAGTGGCCAGATCTTTTTTTTTTTTTTTTTTTTTTTTTTGGTTTTTCGAGACAGGGTTTCTCTGTGTAGCCCTGGCTGTCCTGGAACTCGCTCTGTAGACCAGGCTGGTCTCAAACTTGAACTTACACAGATCCACCTGCCTCTGCCTCCCGAGTGCTGGGATTAAAGGAGTGCGCCACCACTGCCCGGCACATTCATATGTCTAAACACACATAAATACACATATGTACACACACACACACACACACACACAAAGGCTATATAAAAGAAAACCATAAACATATCTACAAAAGCAAGTATATCAGAGCTCTCAAAAGGAGCACTAAGATTCAGGAAAGCAAATGATGTATTTCAAGCCCTAAAAGTGTATATCAGTCCATTACACATTTTTATATACAGGAAAGACATCCTTTAAATTTGACAGAAGAAAAAAATGACATTTTCAGAAGAGAACGAACTAAGGTAGTTCACGATTACCAAAGCAACACTGCAGAAAACGTGCATTCCGCTTTTCTCCCCATCCACAACCCACTCTTCCTTTCTTGTTCAAACTTCTTCCTTTTCTTCACGTCTCCAATCCTTCCTATTATTCACTCCTTAACTACAACATTGCACAGTGTAATAATCCCTAAAGTGTCTGGACCTCAACACTCTCACAATGTTCCCTCCCCAGTCACTCTGCACACTTTTTTTTTCTGAGTTGATCTAACACTGATCCCTATCTTTACACAGTCTACTTCCCCTCTACACCTAATCTTAGTAACTAATATCCTGTGCACCACACTATCCTGGCATTTATATTCCAACAGTTTTTGAAGTTAAAGGCTTTTAACCGGGTAATACAGCATTTACATGGTGTACACAGCAGTTGAAGTTACCTGAACAATTGCTGCTCTACTCTGGGACTGATACAGGGATGATACCAGCTACCAGGGACACAGAGACTGAAGATCTAAATTCTGATCTTTGCACCTTATGTCTGCCACAATCTAGCCCCACTTAGACATCTGGAAATCATCAATGCATATGATAAATAGATAAAAAAGAATGCATATTATTTAAAAAAGACAAAACCATGAGAAATTTAAGCAACAACATAACCCTAGATGAGTAAATCCCAATATGGTAAGAAACATGAACAATCAGAGAAGTACAACATCCCCCACAATACTGCTTTCACATTAATTCTCCCAAACAGCAAATTAGCCAAAATCCAGAACAAATGATTTAAAGAATGATTATAAGACTCTTGGTTGAGCTGCCACGCTCAGAGCATACTAAGTTTTGTTTGCTTGTTTGTTTTTGTGCTTAAAGTGGGAGTAAAGGACTCTTTCCCTGCTTCATGCTTTTATTGACTGCCTATAATGTTTCTGCATGCAGGTAAAGGCCATTGCCACCAAGTCAGGTGACCTGAGTTCAATCCCTGCATCCCACATGGCAAGGAGAGAGCAAACTCCTATGAGTTGTACCTTGATCTTGACATGCATGGCTTGGCATTTGTGCACACAAATAATAAAACAATAAATTAATTAAGAGATAAAATGA
The DNA here is from genome assembly GCA_019843965.1 of Rhynchomys soricoides. Lineage (NCBI taxonomy): Eukaryota > Metazoa > Chordata > Mammalia > Rodentia > Muridae > Rhynchomys > Rhynchomys soricoides. The sequence continues at coordinate 39,443 of JADRCH010000597.1, read as the reverse complement.
AAAGGTAATTATAAGAACGTTTACTGAAACCAGAGAATATATGATAAAATCCTAAGTGAAGTTAAAGACAATGCAAATAAATAATTGAATAGAATAATAAAGTCACCAAGAAATGAAACAAGACTTCAATAAAGAGATTGAAATACTAAAAATAATCAAATTGAAAATTTATATATGTAAAGTTTAGTAAGTTTTTAAAAATACTCATTAAAGCCCCATCAATAGAATAGATCATGTAGGACAGAGTATCAGGAACAAAAGACAACAGATAAAACAGAGTATAGATGAAAGAGAAGATGTGAACACTTGAGCTCTGGAGTATAAACCATTAGAAGACAAAATTTGGATCAGGGAGATGGCTCAGCAGGTAAAGGCCAGATTTACAAGTTGTGGGTCTAGAAAAAGTAGAAGAGGCTAAAGTCATAAACAATATATTCAGTAGAATCACATAGAAGAAAACTTCCCTAAACCCAGAAAAATAAATGCAAATCTAGACTCAGGAGACATAAAGAACACCAGATGGGCAAACAAAAGAAAGAACCTCCATGTTGCCTTATAGTTAAAACACTAAACATACAGAACAAAGAAAAATATTCAAAGTTGCATAAATAAAGTATTTAAGTCACATACAATGGCAAAGGCATGAAAATAACAACAGATTTTTTTCTAAACAGAAACCTTTCAAGCAAGGAAATCACTGAATAATGTATTCCAAGTGTTGAAAGACAATTGCTAACTCACATTGCTATACCCAGCAAAACTATCTGTTATAATTGAAGGATGAACTCACCATGATAGAAACAAACAGAAGGAGTCACGACTACTGAAACAGCACTATATACTATTCGAATGAACCTTTTAACTAAAGATAAAGATAAACACATCTATGAAGCTACAAGAAATAATAAACCATGCTGAAGAGTAGTTAAGGAACGGGAGTAGGCAGGTGGCAAACACTACAAAGCCAGCACAAGCTAGGAATAAATAAATAAATAAATAAATAAATAAATAAATAAATGTAATAAAGTAATTATGTGATGGTTCTATCTTCTACAGACTCATTTAGATCATTTGTATTACATTTCTGACCTGTAGATTCCTCCACACCTTCCACCAGTAGTTACAAAATGACCTTTTAGCCACTGACTGCTCTGTAACTGTTGACCCAGTTGCATACAAGTTTGCAAAGAAGGTGCTGGAAAGAAACGTAATGTTGACAGAAAGCAAGTTGTACAGGGACAGTCTTCTGCACTGCCTGTCATTCACAAGGACTATGAAGACAAGTGGCGTCACCCAGGAGCCCACTTCACCATTGTGCTTCGGGGGGATGTCCTCTACCAGTTCTTGGTGCTTATGTGGGCTTTTTGGCTGGGTGTGGGAAGCATACAGAAAATATACTGACACTAGAAAAGTACAAACCTTTTATTAAATTCCATGTACATGGGGTTCTTCATGAGAGATGCGATCCAAAGCATAATGATACATAAATTTAAGACAAGGGACAGTGTGTCTGTAACAGAACGGCAGGACACACCGATCTCAGAGTTAAAAGAGTAAACTCTGTGTGTGTTCTAGGAGGGGCAGGCAGAAAGGCTAGTGGAAGCTCAGGGATACTCTCATTACAGCCTCTTTAATGGCCTCCTGTGATCATAGTGATCTGTATGGTCTGTGGTCTTTTCTTAATATTAATTTATTATGGGCAAAATGATATTATATTAAAATTCTAGTATATTTTAAAAGAAAATTAATTTTTCAACACTTTCCCATCCCTAATTCATATTACTTTATGTTCCTTTCAATATTTATGTGTATATGTTCTTATGTTTATATAATTTGACAGAGAAGTTGCATATACTGGCTCTTTTCATTAAATGCTCATTTTAATGAATTTCAGTGACAGCACAGAATTAATGCACAGAAATAACAATACAAAATACACAGAGGCATTCATAAGCACACACACACACACACACACACACACACACACTCACACATAATATCTAACTATTCAACCCTAAGAAAAACAATTCATTGTTACTCATCGAAATGTATATTAGTGTATTTTCTTATCCAGTGTCTACAATCTTATCAGGTTAAAGGTTGCTGTGTAGGAGACACAACTGCAAGAACAGGGATGCCGTGATTAATACTCAGTCCCTGACCACTTTAGCTCCCACAATAACCTTATAAAGTACATGTTACCATCTTCCCTTTCCACGGATGGGGAACTGATACCAGCAAGACAGCACAGAATCAAACGCCAATGCCATGATTTCAGTTCAAGCAGTCTAAAATGCAAAGGTGTAGCTTATAAATAGTACACCCAGAGGGAGCTGTTGTCTGTCCCAGGTCTGTGTATGTCATGAGAAGCAGGAAGTGTTGCAAGAGAGAGCCAACACTACAGGGTTTTCATGTCTCTCAGGGGGAGGGCCTGTGGGCAGAGGCTCTGATGGAGATCTGTCTAGAAGGAAGAGTGGCTAAGGTGAGGAAGGCTTGGAATGACAGCTGGCCCATCCAGGCTTCACAAACTGTTGGGATTCACCCTGAAAGCAATGGCTCACTGGAAGCTTTAATGGCATAAAGTTACAGAGCCTCTAAGGCGGGGTTCTGTATGCAGGATGCTGGCAAAATCTGTAGTACAAGAGAGCGGGCTCTGAGTAAAGCAACTGGCCAGAGAGCCAGAGGACAAAGTGGGGAGATCTGTAAGAAGACTGGGGTACTTGGTCAAGGCAAGTTTCCAGCAGGTACCAAACCCATGGATCACGTGTCTCCGAGATTGAAAACTTGATCTTGGATTAAGATGTGGGTCACTGAGGAGGTGTCCTGTAGCAGATGGTAGCAGAAAGCAGATGGACAGGGTCCAAGTGTCCAGAACAAAGGTCTGGTGCTGCTCAGAATCTGTTAAGTTGCTGAAATCACCAGCTCTTATGGTCTGAGGGAGTTGGCGTGCTACACTGTAGGCAATTGTTCTCAAGACAGTTTCTCTGTGCAGCACTGGCTGTCCTGGTATTCCTTTTGTAGACCAGGCTAGCCTCAAACTCTAAGATCTACCTCCTCACTCTCACCCCTTGACCTCAAAGATACACACACACACACACACACACACACACACCTCCAAAATGCTGGAAGGGGATGTCCAAAAAGTGTATCCAAACAATCAAAGACATTGTAACTATTAAAACAAAACAAAGCCAAATGAAGTTCTTTATGAGCTTAGGGTGCAAATTCTGTGACCTTAGTGAAAACAGTAGCTGAAGCACAAAGCATGATGTCCTTGTGAGAGAACGGGAGGCCACAAGGAAGCACACAGGTAAACATCAGGAGGAGGAAAGGCCAGAAATCAATGGTATTGCATGCCATGAAGTATAGAACAGGCCAAACCAAAGGGGCTGGGAACATGGCTGTGGTGAAAAGCAGGACACAGGGTTCTCTAAAGACACAACTCTGTATGACCCTGATTTTTTGGATTAATAAAAAGCAAACGGGGCTGCCAAAGTGGAAGACAAAGCTAACAACAAACCGCATTCCAAGCGAATGCCAACCTCCATAAGGTGTTAGGGCAGAGTAGAAGCGACTTCACAAACCTTAGGAAGCAGCATTCTCAACAGAGAGTAGACAGCTCACAACTAAACCAAACAAGAACAGTACTTTACAGACATCTCATTACTCTGCTTGATTTTCCTCAGTGCACTAATAAAATCATATGTTTTTATGCATACTAGGAGTGAAGACATGCATTTACACGTTTTGAGCTAGGTTTGTCACCCACCAGACATAGGGTTTCATTAATAATTGATGAAATATGTTAGATTGAAAATCTAATATTGGTAGGAACTTATCATTTTAAATCACTCAGGTCCAAATAAACTAAGAAATGCAGGTAGGGCTGTACAGATGTGTCTTAGTTACTCTTCTGTTGCTGTGATAAGACATCTTGTCCATGGCAAGTGAAGACAAGTTTATTGAGGGTTCTCAGGTTCAGGCAGTAAGATCATGAACATCACAGTGGAGAACAAGGCACCGAGCTGGTAGGCATGGTGCTAGAGCAGTAAGCTGAGAGCTTACATCCCGATCAGCAAACACCAGGTAGAGAGCTAGCTAGGAATGATGTAGGCTTTTAAAACATTAACCTACACCCCCCACCCCCGGTGCTGTACCTTCTCCAATAAGAATGCACCTCCTAATCCTTCCCAGACAGTTCTGAAATGGGGACCATGTATTCCCATATGAGCCTATGGGAAGCATTCTCATTCAAATCACCGCAGCATGGCGGGTAAAACACACCCTAGTATCGTTGCCTGTAGATGTGGGTGGACACACACAGTACACACCTACAGTATGTTAATCACACACAGTAGGATCATTGCATATAGAACTGTATGTATATATGGGTAACGCACACATGCTAGGATCGTGTGTAAGTGTGTTAAACACACATTTGGGATCACTGTATACAGCATTATATATATAGGAGGGCTGATCCTACATTCTAGGATCACTGTGTATAGAACTGTATGTATACATGGGTAACCCACACATACTAGGATCATTGCGTATAGAACTGTAGATATAGGTGGGTTAGACACACCCCTTAGTATCAGCACATGTTTATCTCATACACCTGTATGTGTGAGTGGGTTAAATACACATGCTAGGATCATGGTTCATAGAATAGTGTATATAGTACAGTTAAACACATACAATACGGTTATTGTACACAGAACTGTATGTCTGGGTGGCTTAAACACTAGGACCATGAAAGACTCAGAAGCAATGAGTACACACAGAGGCCAGTTCTGCATTTCAGTGGAGCAGGAAGTGCTGACTAATAAAAGCAAAGAGGAGTCCAAAGTAGACTAGAGAGAAGATAAAGATATGCCTTAAACATAGTCTACAAAGACTCATACCCTATGTACTGAACATGACAATGTATGGGAGTCACATACAGAGAAGAGCATCATATATGCGATATTTTGTAAAATTATAGCACGAAATCAAACGATCAGAAAATGCCAAGTAAGCCGAAGGCACACACAAAAAAAGCTAATATTCCTCAACATAGCCACTCCTGAAAAGAGGCAAAGACTGACATACAGCAAGGGGACAACACAGAGGTGGTATCTAGATTAACTGTCACATACTTCTAGATTAACTGGCACACACTTCTAGATTAACTGACTCCATACCTTCGAAATTTTCCATGATGGGGCTCTGCCCCCAGGCTCTTGGGAGCATGCCAGAA
>JADRCH010000597.1:0-19201 GCA_019843965.1 Rhynchomys soricoides | reverse complement strand
CCCCAATGTGAAGAAGTTCCTACAGCCTGGCAGCCAGAGAAAGCCTGCCATGGATGCAAAACAAATTGAAGAAGCAAAGAAGATTTTCAAGATTTAGTGAAGCTGCATTGATCGAGCCACAGATACTGGTCTCTAATGGTTTTCAATAATAAAATGCAATTGTTGATCCTGACTATTTTACAATAATCCAAATGAACAAATGATAGATGTTCCTCATATGTTCTAAGTATGAGCTCACATTGCAAGCATCACATACAAAGAGGAAGGCAAACAATCAGTTCAAGGAAAAGCAAAGCTTGTAAAGAAATGAGGAGAAATTAAACACACATACACAAAAGATAAGGTGTAACGAACTAACACCAGTGTGGAATAAACCAAAGAGTATAAAGCAAAATTAATTTCTAAGAAGAGGAAGTCAAAAGAAAAGGGGAAAAAAATTTAAATGGGAAAAAATTTAAGATAAAAAAGACTAAGTCGGGGGAGGAGCAGGTATTAGGCAGCCAGTGAAAGAAGTTTTCAAAGAGGAAGAAACAATGAAGAAAAGAGGAAACAATAAAATGTTTAAAGGGAAGGAGGATCTGGAGGTCTGGCACGGATGGAAAGCGTTTGGTTGCTCTTGCAGTGGACCCGGGTTAGTTCCCTAGCATCTACAGAATGTCTCACTCCATCTCTAACTCCACCTCCGTAAGACCCATTATCCTCTTCTTACCTCTACGGCACTGGATACCCATTACACACACACACACACACACACGGACACACACACACACACACAGGCAAAACCTCTCAACACATAAAGTAAAAAATTTAAATATTTAATGCAAAAAAAATAAAATATACAGGAAAACTATACATCCAGGCAAAATAACAATAACAGAAAATATCTTTGAAATGTCTCTCTCTGTAGCTACATGTGGTAGCACATACTGTTAATCCCAGCACTTGGGAGGAAGAGCTCTGTGAATTTGAAGCTAGCCTGGTCTACATAGTGAGTTTCAGAACAACCAGAGCTACAGAATAGATTTGCCCTGTCTCAAAAAAGGAAAGAAAACAAAAAAAAGCAAAACAAAATTCTGTCCTTGTCCCCGTGGAATCCTGATTTCGCCCCTTCTGTGCAACATCAAACTTCCAGACACAGGCCAGGCCTGCCCTGCATATCTTATATTGAGGTCTAGCCTGGTGAGCATGCCTAATCCTACGCTCTAATACCCTGGGCCCCCTTCCTCGGGTCTAGCCTGAGCTCAACATCCTTGCTCTGGTGTATTCTGATGAGCTCCACTGACATTGTTATCAACCTCCAGCTCAGACCAGGGCCCAGGTCTTACACACAAGTCCAGCCCCTCCCCCAACTGGGGGGGTGGGAGGCAGAGAGGTCTATCTGTGAGCACAAGGAATCAGGAATATTAAACACACGGAGCTGTCCCTTCAAAAAGAGGGAGAGAGGTGTAACTGGCTTTCCACCTAGTAGGCTGGGAGTGAACACAGGTAATAGCTTGGAGATTTTGAGCTATCTGTGTAGGCAAGACCACATTGGATGCTCCACCAGACCCTTATTAGCAGCTTGTCAATCTATGGAACCCGTCAATGTAGAAGGTGTCCTATGGACCTTACAAAGAGCTTCTCTTATCGTTTCCGTGTCCGAAGCTTTACCGTGCACATGGGTGGGACTGAGCTAATTATCACCAGGAAAATTTTCACCAAATTCTGCTGTGCTCAAATATGACTAAAATAAACTACTCAGGGTCAGATGACCTTCCTGCCTTTATATTTATTTGTTTATATGTATATGTAATAACGGATAAAGAAGAGGGGGCTGTGAATTTGGGAGAGATGTCAGGAGGGATGGACATTGAAAAGTTAGGCCAGGCAGTGGTGGCGCACGCCTTTAATCCCAGCACTTGGGAGGCAGAGACAGGCGGATTTCTAAGTTCGAGGTCAGCCTGGTCTACAGAGTGAGTGCCAGGACAGCCAGGGCTACACAGAGAAACCCTGTCTCAAAAAAACCAAAACAAATGAACAACAACAAAAAAAAGTTAGGAGGGAGGAAACAGAGCAGAGAATGGTGTAATTATATTTTCACTCAATTTTAAAAGTTTAAAAATCATAACAAACACCAATGAAGGTATCACAAGATGACTCAGTGGGTAAAAGCACCACCTGCCATGACTAACCACCTAAATTAAGCTCCCAGACTCCACACAGTGAAAGGAGAAAATCAACTAAAGCAAGTTGCCCTCTGACCTTTCTATATGCACTATGACACACATGTATGTGTACACATTTACACATAAATAAAAAGTGTAAAATATGGCCTGTGATGACGTGAGGGAAGAGGAACACTTATTGACTGCTGGTGGTTGTAAACTTGTACAGACACTGTGAGAAACAGTGTGGCTGTTCCTTAAAACAGAGAGAATACCTTTAACCCAGCTGAACCATTCCTGGGTACCTGCCCAAAGACTCCAGGTCACAACCACAGAGACAGTTGCATCTCCATGATTCACAATAGCAGGACATTGAACCAGCCTGGATAAAAATCTATGGTACACACATGCATACACAGTGGAATTTTATGCAATAATAAAGAAAAATGAAATTATGGCATTTTTGTGAAAATAGAAGGAACTGGAAGTCATTACATTAGGTGAAATAAGCCAGACTCAGGGCACCTTATCTTTCTTCTCATATAATGAAACTGGGCTCAGATGCATATGAGTGTGAGTATGTACATGTATGTGAGAGTGTGCAAGTATGTGTGTGAGTGTATGTGAGAGTGAGTTGTAAGTGTGTGAGAGTGTGTGGATGCATGTGAGAGTGTGTGTGGTGTGAGTGTGTATGTGTGCACGTGAATATGCATGTGAGAGTGTGTGCGCACGCGCGTGTTCATGTTTGTAGGTCACAAAACAGGAAGGATTGTGAGAACAGAAGAAGAGATTTGGGGGGGCAGAGAGGAAAAATGTAATGGAATCAAGGTAAGAGGGGAGCAGAACTGCCAAACCAAGCTGGGTAAGGAAGGGCTTCCCTTAGCTGAAGTGGAGTGATGGGTGGCATGATGTGTGTATAAAGTATGCATGCTACACACATGTGCTTCAAGACATCCTGATGAAACCCATTACCTTCCTGTGATGACCTAAAGATTTTTAATAAATCCAAGTGCAATTTAAAAAGTAATAAAGAGGGCTGGAGAGATGGCTCAGCGGTTAAGAGCACTGACTGCTCTTCCGAAAGTCCTGAGTTCAAATCCCAGCAGCCACGTCGTGGTTTACAACCATCTGTAATGAGATCTGATGTGCCCTTCTGGTGTGTTGTGCTTATTGCATCGTTCTCGGTCTCTGTGTCTTTGTAGGGTGGGCTGGTTGGCTGCCTAGGCGTTTGGACTTTCGAGTCCAACATATCCATGACTATTATCTAGCTACTATTCACAACTACTTTATCAGTTTGGTTTGTATTTGAAAGCAAGATCCTCCAATGTAGCCCAGGCTGGCTGAGAGTTCAAGATCTTCCTGCCTTTTCCCTCCAGGTGCAGGGATTGTAGCCAAGAGCTAAGATTTTACCATTTAAGAGAGTGTAATGTGTTCAGGATTTGATTTTTACTTGAAGTTAAATTAGTAAGCCTCTGTCTCAGACATAAAAAGCCAGCCATTGGCCAGACAGTGGCAGCACCTTTAATCCTAGCACTCAGGAGGCAGAGGCAGAAGGATCTCTATGAGTATGAGGCCAGCCTGGTCTACAGAGCAAGGTCTAAGAGAGCCAATGCTACACAGTCTTGAAAAAACAAAGAAAAAGAAAGAAAGCCAGCCAGTCAGCCACTGTGGTGCCTACACATAGTGCCACCTGGAGAGCCTAGAAGCAGGACAACTTGATGCACATTTTACTCTTGAAATGCTAAGTCATGCATTCAGTACCTCCACAGCACACAGGGATGGGAGAGGGTATTTGAACACAATCACTCCCTATCTTCCGTCACTGGCCTCTGGTCTCAGCACCTGTCAAGACTGCTCACTCCACCTGGGTTCTGGATTATACTCCTCTGGATGTCATTGGGGCTGCATCAGTTATCTCCATTTGCACCTGGACTGTCAGATTCCACATCCCACTGCTGCTTTCTCAGAAGCATTACTCCCTCAGACCTCTTGACCCTCGTTTCCAGCCCCAGTCCCAACTCAAAAAACAAACAAACAAAAGAAAACAAAGCAAAATGACAAACAAGCCTAGGTTTTTCTACCCGGGATGATCAATCCTACTTATTGGTGGGGGAAATCCCCACAAGTTCCACAAGTAACTTCATTTAAATTCTTCACCTCAGTCTAACCCAGCTTCTAAAGGGCTCAGGCTGAACCGTCACCACTCTTGCCAGAGCCAGCAGTGAGCCTTGAGATACACAACCCACATGTGGTTGCTCCCTCACAATTATCCTGTTGTCAGCCCCCCCCTGCCCCCAACTACCTCGGAGACCCTCTGCTCTGATGTAGGCCCAGGTAAGGGCTTGGTCTCCCACAGTGGGCACAAGGGACTGACTCCTTCAGAAAAAAATTCACACATAACCCTCAACTCCACTAGGAGCCCAAAGGGCTACATGAAGATGTTTTACCTCTTCATCTTTACCAGATAAAGAACATTTGTATTTTGGAAAGGTAAAACTAAAAAGCCACAAGAGAAACCAATAAACCAAACAAGCCAACAGGCCAGACCCTCCTCACGCAAGTCAAGCACGTGGTCCTTTCTCTCAGCTGAACCTTTTATTTATTTATTATAAAACCATTAAAACCCTACTTAAAAGCTAGACATCGCAATAATGAAAAGCACAATACAGTTAAGACTACTGGTAAAAACCCCCACCCCTCCCCACCTGTTGTGCACAAACAGATCTGGAACTTGGCATCGTGGTCAAGCCGGCTTTTCCACAGGCAAGGCTGTCCCTATGTTGAAGTTATGGCAAAGGACATCTGAACAATGGGTTCTGGGCAGCCCTCCTCCTTAAATTAGAAGTACCTCCGGGACCACCACACAGGACTTTGAAGACCTCTGGCCTGGGCTCTGGCTAAAGAGAAAGCGGCTGGTCAGGTACACACTTGCAGAAGTGATTTTCCAGGAATGATTCTGGACTTCGGCCTGTATCTGAATCTTTTGAAGGGCTTATTAAAACACAGGCTGCTATGCTTTGCCTCTCTAGTTTCTGCTGCTGTGGCAATGGGGAGGATACTTGAGTAGGTAAAAATTTTTAACCAGTCCCCCGGGGGAAGGAGGGGGGGGAAGGCTTGAAGCGACTGGTCCTTAGACTCACAGCTGAGATGCACAGTGAACCTAAGTGATGGAAACGATTTGATAGAATCCATTCCTCTAGAGAGGCGCTACCTAGGGACTCAATTTCACACCTGGAAAGCACAAACAGACTAGATCTTCCCCATCTGAGTCAAATGCGTAGTCGCCTTTCTCAGCTGCATCTTGCTAGTCTTCCTCTGAAACAAGAACCCATACCTAGGGGTTGTTAGATGGGTGGTAGGTAGTTTTCAGAACTCTCTGCCCTGGGCCTTAGGCAATGCAACTAACTAGGGGGAACACAAATAGTAGGAAAAGCCACCTTTTCAGATCTCCCCAGGAAATAAAACACCCTGTACCAAGGTACGTGAAGCCATTTACCTCTATTTCGTTTGATCCGGAGACTGCAAGCTAGAGACACAATCACAAGCATTGCAAAAGCCCTAAAAGCTTCCGACCCATGAATGTTCAGATAAAAGTCGTCTTCAATCCTTAGAACTGAAAAGCGAACGGGAATATCCGAAAAGTCCTGCCATAGCGTAGGCCTCCAAACTAGGAAAGGAAAGGGATGCTTAGCCAGCGGCAGCAGCAGCAACCCCCAGGAAGAAAGCAGTTAAGATGGGAGAAGCAATCGTAGACCTTGAAGGAAAGGAGGGACTTGTGTGGGGTCCACCTAGGCTGAGCTGATGTCTACCTTTCTAAGAGATGGTGCATTAAGGACCCTCTGGGAGTTTGGTAGCAATTACCAGACCATGTTCCACCAGCTTACTCTAAAAGGGTCCAAGCTCCCACCATGCTCACCAAACAATCCGTTGAAGACCCACGAGTCCAGGTGCACAGTCAGAAAAAACAGAGGGTCAAGGAAACCTGGAAAGTCATTGGGGTGCTCACAAAAGGGCCAATAAGTTATGGGAAGTTGAGACATCTTGCCCTGAAAAAGATCGTCAGAAGATCCTGTTCGGCCCCACCTTCTTCTAAATGCTGCGGTCTGTCTGCTTTCTCGTCTCTCCACCCCCAAGCACCGCCCCCAAGGCACCCTATGGTTCCAGGCTCACTGGCCTATTAGCCAGTTTCTTCCCTTTCTTCTCCTTTTCTTCTCTTTCAGTCATTTGCACTCATTCCTGCCGGCTAAGATCCCTACAATTACTCAAGGCTGCGAAGCTTGGACATTGGCAAGGAGCTTCTGCCACGTAAAGGAGCCAAACTTGGGCCCAAGGTCTGAGTAGAGATGAGAATGCAAGATTCTTTCTACTTGGGAATTCTAAGTTCCCTCAGACAGCAGACACCTGGAGGAAGCCAGTCTGCTTGCTCACAGGTGGATATCCCTCTGGCCTCCCTCTCTTAGCCCAGCACACTCAGCCAGACCTCTTTCTGTTCCCAGGCTGTTCCTCTTTTGTGTCTTCCCATTCACTGCTACCCTAGTTTCTCTTGGGTCTCTGACCATCCCTGCTTATTGTTGGTAGTCTTTCAGAGCAGGATAGGGTCTACAAGGAGTGGGGAGCCAGATCAAAACCTGCTGCTTTCAAATCACCCTCCCTTGTAGGCTATTCCAGGCTTCCCAGCCTCACAAGCATGCCTAAGGGAGTAAATACATTGGCACACCTGTGACTGTCTGTATTGTGCTCAAGAGCCTGGGATACAAACACTGGGGGATATTGCAGCCCCTGACCTAGGTCTGTGGATCCTGACTCCCTCAGAAAAGACTGATTTGAGTTCTGACAGAATTCTTCAGAGCTGGAAGCAATCAGGGAGATGGTACGCAGAATCCTGTCTTGGGCACAGTCTTGGCCAATTACATGTGTGATCTTGGGCAATTACTTTAATAAACATGTTTTTTTGAGACAGAAAATGAAAATAAGAATTGGGGTGAGAAAGGAAGCTCATGTGCTAGAGAGTTGCTAGGCAACTGGATTCTCTTTTTGTAAGTGTCTCAATGCTTCCTCTTTGCCCCAGGCATACTCTTGCCAGTAAGGAAGGAGACAGGTGGCTATAGTCACTCTCTCTTTTTAAAACGAAACTATTTTTGTTTTTTAAAGATTTATTTTATGTATATGAGTACACTGTTGCTGTCTTCAGACACACTAGAAGAGGGCATCAGATCTCATTATAGATGGTTGTGAACCACCATATGGTTGCTGGGATTTGAACTCAGGACCTCTGGAAGAGCAGTCAGTGCTCTTAACTGCTGAGCCATCTCTCCAGCCCCCTCCAGCCATTCTCTTAATGCTTTGCTTTCATCACAATCGTTAATTAGTTAATTGTGTGTGTGTGTGTTTGATGTGTGTGTGTTTGGTGTGCATGTGCATGCACTGTAACCTACTGAGCAGCATTCCTTCATGGCTTCTGCTTCAATTCCTGCCTCAAATTTCCTGCCTTAGCTTTCCTTAGAGATGGACTATGAGCAGGACATGTAATTCATATAATCCCTTCTCCCTTAACTTGCCATGGTGTTCTATCACAGTAATAGAAAACCAAAGACAGGCCTGGAGAGATGGCTCAACAGTTAAGAGCACTGACTGCTCTTTTGAAGGTCATGAGTTCAAATCCCAGCAATGACATGAGGGCTCATAATCAAATGTAATGAGATCTGATGCCCTCTTCTGGGGTGTCTGAAGACACCTACAGTGTACTTTTACATATAAATCTTAAAAAAAAAAAAGAAAGAAAGAAAGAAAAAGAAAGAAAGAAAGAGAGGAAGAAAGAAAGGAAGAAAGAAAGAGAAAACCAAAGACAGAAATCTCTATGGGTCCCACACTGGCCCCTCCATCCTTGAAGAATCTGCAGTATATGGCCCATCCTTGTCCATCCTTGTGAGTTGGCAAAAGCAACTCTCAAACTTGCAAACTTCCTCTAGTAAGGCCTTGCAAGCAGGAGACTGCAGCAGGTCACTGCTGCAACAGGTGACCTGGATGGGCACCGTGATGGATGAAGTCAGGCCTAGGAGCCAGTGCCACCATTCCTGTCCTCCTTTCAATCAATCTCAATCCAGAACCCACCTATGCATACTGCAACCCCCACAAAAGAGGCTGCCTGGGCCCCACACAGTCATTATTGGGGTGGCCAGCACCCCTTAGATTCTGTGGGTAAAGATCAGTGCAGAGCACAGAAAGCTACAGGGAGACCTTGGAGACTGAGCAGAAAGGTGCAGCCACATGGCCAGGGCCCAGGTTCAGTTATTGTCCCACCCAGGATTATTCCAGAGTCCCTAAAGCAGCTCTTGGGCCTAGATAAATGCCACTAAACCACAACCACTGTACCTTGTGGTAGCACAGCAGAGCCAGTTGAGGGAGCAACAGTGCTCTTTCCATGGTGCCAATAGTTCCCCACAGGTAGAAAATTTTTACTGTTGGCATACCCAGCCTCAGCAAAGGCAAAGGTTGGGAATGAAACCTGGCTATGGCAATATCTAGTGGCCTGTAAGAAGTGACAACCTCTCCCCCACTCTTTTATCATGGTGGGCCACATCACCAGCTTCCCAGGATTGATGACAAGCCTGTCACCAGAGGTGAAGGCCAGTGTCCCAGGGTTACAGTGTTTGAGGGCAGAGCTGGTGGTAAGGACACAGAAAGACATTCGGAGGCTCTGAGATGCCCTTGCTTGACCCTGAGAGTATGCCAGACCCTACTCCTCATGTGCTGGTAGGAAACTTCGGAAGTCACAATGCTTGGTGCCAGGTGAGCATACTCTGTCCTCACTTGTTGTAGAGGTCCAGCGATGACACAGTTGTTCCCAGAATTGGACTGTAAGCCCTCATTAGCTCAGAGGGGCCCTTGTAGAACATTCTCTTTCTCTTTGGCTATTTAAACCATGTGCTTAGCAATACCCCACCAGGAAGAAGTACAGATACTCCCGTTGTGTTCCAAACAAAGTATTTTGTGGCTTGACCCTGGTCCTCATGTTGTCCCTAGACCTAAATCCCTCAGGCGGCCCAACAACCCTGGGAAAGCTCATATTAGTCTGAGGTTTCATGGTAAGCCTCTGAAGTTCCTAGAAGGATCTCCTAACTCCCCACTGCCTGGCTACCAAGGCCGTAAAAAGTGTCATTTCACCCTGGACAAAAATTCATGCCAGGCAAGTACTCTACCACTGAGCTATGTCCCCTGTCCTGCAACTGTACTTTAGAAGACATCCTGTAGTATAAAAATGTGGTGGTGTGAATATGCTTGACCACAGGAAGTGGCATTATTGGGAGGTGTGGCCTTGTTGGAGGAAGTGTGTTGCTGTGGGAGTGGGTTTGAGGTCCTATGTTTAAGCTCCACCCAGTCCACTCCTGGCTGCCTATGGATCAAGATACTGACCTCTCAGCTCTTCCAGAGCCATGCCTACCTAGACGCTTCCATGCTTCCTACTGTAAAGATAATGGAATGAATCTCTGAACCTGTAAGCCAATCCCAATTAAATGTCCTTCGTAAGAGTTGTGTTGGTCATCGTGTCTCTTCACAGCAATGGAAATTCTAAGACAATTTCCTCAGTATTGAAACATCTCTTCTGTATTAGTCAGGATGTTCTGATTGATTGATTGATTGATTTTTGTTTTTTTGGTTTTGTTTTTGTGTGTGTGAGTGTGTGTGTGTGTGTGTGTGTGTGTGTGTGTGTTCAAAGGAGATTTAATAGACTGGCTCACAGGATGTGGTCTGGGTATTCAAGCAATGATTGTCTCATACTCAGAGGCAAGAATCCAGTAGAAGTTCAGTCCATAAGTCTGGATATCTTAATAATCCTAGTTGGGCACTGGAAGCCTGGAGAATTCCTAGGAAGCTACTTGTCCTCAGTTTGTGTTGGAATCCTAGTACAGTTGGTCTTAATAGCAGTAAAGGAATGACACAGCAACAGAGCATATGAACTTGCCAGCAAGAGTGAGGAAAAGAAGGCAAA
Source organism: Rhynchomys soricoides (assembly GCA_019843965.1). Classification (NCBI taxonomy): domain Eukaryota; kingdom Metazoa; phylum Chordata; class Mammalia; order Rodentia; family Muridae; genus Rhynchomys; species Rhynchomys soricoides. Next base: position 9,067 of record JADRCH010000597.1, on the reverse strand, counting down.
AAAGCAAAGTTTCCTTCTTTACTGTCCTTCTATCCACACTGTTACCAACAGATGGCACCCACATTTAGGGTGGGTCTTCCCTCAAAGAACCTTATCAAGGAAGGGGCTGGAGAGATGGCTTTCCTGTTAAGAAAAATGGATACTTTCTCAAAGGATGCAGATTTGATTCCCAGCACCCATAATGGCTCACAATCTGTGACTCCAGTTCCAACGGATCCAGCACCCTAATTCTGGCCTCCATGGGCACCAGACACACATGTGAAAGATATACATGTGCATGCAAAACACTCATACATATACAAATAAATAAATAGTAAGGAGAAAAGAGAAAGTCACAGGAGTGCCTAGCAGCTTGTGTATTAGTTGACTCCAGGTGCAGCAAAGTTGACAGCCAAGATCAAGCATCAAGCCCACCTGGAGGAGAGAGGGGCCCATTACTCTGGGAGCTGAGGAATTTCACAAGGCTCCTCAGTTTCACAAGGTGTCTTGGGTTTGTCCAAGCTGCAGTTGATGGGGAGGAGGGGCCTGTGGTGGCTCTGACTGGAGACATGTTGGGAGCTCCACAGATGCACCATTCACCCACACGCTGGTGGGTCTTTTCAGTAGCTGAGACCCACTTAGAAGCTGTCATGTGCTCCTATTAGAAACTCCACAAACATCAGTTCACCAACTAGTTGCAAGGAATTTTTTTTCATCAATGCCCAAACTGGGGTGAGAGCCAAGTTACATACACATTACATAAAAATTAAAATATATGATTACTTGCTATGTATTAACTGTTCTCCCTCCAAGCCCTTGCTGTTTTTCACAGGAAGACTTTGACTCTTTCATGAATGAAAGTACATTTTTTTTCTGTTTACCCCTCTCATGTATTAATTTACATATTTTAATTACCAAATATGACATGATGACATTTTTATAGCTATGTATCCTGGACTTTCTTCATTCACCTTGTTCATAGTGGCTTATGAAGATCCTGGGAGGGGCTGACATGCGTCTCACCTCCATTCCTTTGGAGATAAGGATTTGTCAGACTTGCTGGCAGGACTCCCTTTGGGAGGGTCGCCCTCAAGAGGCAGGTGGGAAGGGTGCAGGTGGGTTAGTCCAGATCCCAATGACAGGCAGCATGGAAAGGACCACACTGCAGTGGTACCAGTCAGCCAAGCAGCCGGGTTGTCTTGAGTCTGCTTCTGCACTCCATCCCCCACCCCCACTTCCCCCAAGGAGTCAAGTTGATCTAAAAAACCCAGCCATCCATGAGCTGAGGGTATCAGGGAAGTGGGGGCAAGGAGAAACTCCCCAGAGAAATAGCATGTGAAAGATGGAGGGGGTGGGGGACGTCAGCAGCCCGAGGAGAGAGCAGGTATCCTTAATGGAAGTTCTGTCTGTGCAACATGGCCACCCAGTGCCTAGAATACTCACGAATCCCAAAGCCTAGCTAGTCACTCAGCTGAGGTTGGTGGGTCCTAACAGTTGAGGAATGACATACAAGGGTGGAGTGAGTGGCCTTCTCTGGTGACTACCACTCTGCCTGCCTCCTTCCCAGGCTCCTCCATCTTTCCAGGACTGGGCTCTGCCTCTCCTTCCCTACCCCCGGCACTCCAGCCCATTCTTTACTACTACTGCATCATGTGTTTGGTGGTTAGAGCAGACATAGCTGAAGTGCTCCCTCTCCCTCTCCCTCTCTTTCTCCCTCTCCCTCTCCCTCTCCCTCTCTCTCTGAAATCAGCCACACCCCCTTCAGAGAGCCTTTCTCTCTGGATAGAGAGAGATGATAAGAAAGTTTGCTATGCTGTGGCCTGGCTATTGTCTCTCCATCCTTGGCAGCATGGAGCAAGCCCAGCCCCTTGGTACTTAGATCAAGGATCAACTTTGTGATGGCATGGTGAAGGTTGTCAACTTGACTATGTCTGGAATGAACTAAAATCCAAGGGGAGGGGTACACCTGTGAAAGGGTTTTTTCTTCTTCTTAATTAAATCATTTGAAGTGGGAAGACCCCCTTTAAACTCAGATCTCCTGAGGTAGGGAGACCTACCTTTAATGTGGACCAAAGCTTCTGCTGGCAGCCTATATAAAGGCCATGAAAGAAAGAAGCTTGCTCTCTTTGCCTGCTTTTTCTCTTCTTGCCAGTAAGTTCTTTCCTTCAAGCATATGCTGAAGATCTGTCAGGGTCCAGCCTGGACACAGGATCCGAGTTCTCAACTGGAAGCAGGGAGATCTGCAAAGCACGGAATAAATAAACACAGACTAATTTTCAGGTACAAACTGACAGGCAATTTTTCAAGGCTTAAAGTTACTCTCTTCTTTCTCTCTCTTCCTCTCTCTCTCTCTCTTTCTCTCTCTCTCTCTGCTCTCTTGCTCGCTCGCTCGTTCACAGCTTGAGGCTGCACACACTCTGCGTTCTCCTGCACACTCTGCTTTTCTCCTGCATGCCTTTCTTTTCTGTAACTCTCTGTGCATTCCCCATTCACTCTCACACATTCACCTCACACACGCACACCACCTGTGCACTCCTTTCGCTCACACACACACTCTCCATGCACACCTCACATTCTCTCTTCTCTCACTCTTCCTATGCTCTTCTCACGCTCTCTCGCCTTTCGCTTGCCCCAGTCTTTTACTGATACTCCAAAAGCAGTTGTTTTTTTTAAAAAAAGAAGAAGAAGAAGAAGAAGAAGAAGAAGAAGAAGAAGAAGAAGAAGAAGAAAAGACATTGTACAATCTTTGTCGAGCCAGCAAGAGGAAGGCTCCAGACCCAGGGACTGAGGAACAGCAGGGAGGTAAGAGCCTTCCGGTTTCCATTTGTGGCTGGAGTCCTCTGCCTGGGCCACCAGAGCTCCATAGCGAAATAGCACTGGGAGAAAGCTACCCTCCCAGGAGTGGGGGCAAAACTGACTGCTCAGAGGGACCCACCTGGAATACCCAGATCACAGGGACTGAGAAATGGGGATCTGGTTTCTTTTGGTGGCTGGAGAGCAGATCCTGTGACACAGGGCTCTATACTCAAATAGTGCCAGGAGAGAGCTGGTATACCAGGAGTGCCGACACACCTTTAAGCATAGGCAAGACCACCACTTCTTTTCAAATTCACTGGACCAAGAGGGACCCTAGCAGAGCCATCAGGACACGGGAAACAAGGGTCAGCTGGGGATTAGATCTTTCTTGTTTCTTCTGCACCCCAGAGCTGACCCTGCACCACAACTCTCCAAACCCAAATTCCTCTCAGAGAGAACTGGTCTCCGAGGAGTATTGACACCTAGGCTTACAGGAAAGACAAGCCACAGTCAGAGAGAGTAATACCAGCTAACACCAGAGATAACCAGATGGCAAAAGGCAAGGGCAAGAACACAAGGAACAGAAACCAAGACTACTTGGCATCATCAAAATCGAGCTCTCCCACCACAGCAAGCCCTGGATACCCCAACACACCAGAAAAGGAAGACTCAGACTTAAAATCACATCTCAAGAGGATGATAGAAGATTTTAAGAAGGAAATAAATAACTCCCTTAAAGAAATACAAGAGAACACAGGTAAACAACGGGAAGCCCTTAAAGAGGACACACAAAAATCCCTTAAAGAATTACAGGAAAACACAATCAAATGGGCAGAATTACAGGAAAACACAAACAAATGAACAAAACCATTCAGGAATTAAAAACAGAAATAGAAACAATAAAGAAATCACAAAGGGAGACAGCCCTGGAGTTAGAGAACATAGGAAAGAAATCAGGAGTCATAGATGCAAACATCACCAACAGAATACAAGAGATGGAAGAGAGAATCTCAGGTGTGGAAGTTACTATAGAAAACATGGACACAACAGTAAAAGAAAACACAAAATCAAAACAGCTCCTAACCCAAAACATCCAAGATATCCGGGATGCAATGAGAAGACAGAACCTGAGGATAATAGGTATAGAAGAGAGTGAAGACTCCCAACTTAAAGGACCAGTAAATATCTTCAACAAAATTATAGAAGAAAACTTCCCTAGCCTAAAGAAAGAGATGAACATAAATATACAAGAAGCCTACAGAACACCAAATAGACTGGACCAGAAAAGAAATTCCTCCTGTCACATTATAGTCAAAACACCAAACACACAAAATAAGGAAAGAATATTAAAAGCAGTAAGGGAAAAAGGGCAAGTAATATACAAAGGCAGACCTATCAGAATTACACCAGACTTCTCATATGAGACTATGAAAGCCAGAAGATCCTGGACAGATCTCATACAGACTCTAAGAGAACACAAATGCCAGCCCAGGCTGCTATACCCAGCAAAACTCTCAATAATCGTAGATGGTGAAACCAAAATATTCTATGACAAATCCAAATTTGCACAGTATGTGTCCACAAACCCAGCCCTACAAAGAATAATAGATGGAAAATGCCAACTCAAGGAGGGAAACTACATCCACGAAAAAGCAAGAAAGTAGTCTTTCAACAGACTCAAAAGAAGATAGCCACACAAACATATAAACAACATCGAAAATAACAGGAAGCAACAATAACTATTCTTTAATATCTGTTAACATCAATGGTCTCAATTGCCCAATAAAAAGACATAGACTGACAGACTGGATCCATAAACAGGACCCAGCATTTTGCTGCACCCAGGAAACGCACCCCCATGTTAAAGACAAACATTACCTCAGAGTAAAGGGCTAGAAAACTATTTTCCAGGTAAATGGCCCCAAGAAACAGGCTGGAGTAGTCATTCTAATATCAGATAAAATCGACTTTCAACCAAAAGTCATCAAAAAAGATAAGGAAGACCACTTCATACTCATCAAAGGAAAAATCTACCAAGAACTCTCAATTCTGAACATCTATGCCCCGAATGCAAGGGATCCCACATTCATAAAAGAAACTTTTCTAAAGCTCAAAGCACACATTGCAGCTCACACAATAATAGTAGGAGACTTCAACACCCCACTATCAACAATGGACAGATCTTGGAAACATAAACTAAACAGAGACACAGTAAAACTAACAGATGCTATGAACCAAATGGGTTTAACAGATATCTATAGAACATTTCATCCTGCATCAAAAGAATATACCTTCTTCTCAGCACCTCATGGTACCTTCTCCAAAATTGATCATATAATTGGTCACAAAACAAACCTCAACAGATATAAGAAGATTGAAATAATCCCATGCCTCCTTTCAGATCACTACAGAATAAGGCTGGTCTTCAATGGCAACAACAACAACAGAAAGCCCACATACACATGGAAGCTGAACAATGCTCTACTCAATGATAACTTGGTCAAGGAAGAAATAAAGAAAGAAATTAAAGACTTCCTAGAATTTAATGAAAGTGAAATTACAACATACCCAAACCTATTGGACACAATGAAAGCAGTGTTAAGAGGAAAACTCATAGCTCTGAGTGCCTCCAAAAAGAAACTGGAGAGAGCATACACTAGCAGCTTAACAGCACACCTGAAAGCTCTAGAACAAAAAGAAGCTGATACACCCAAGAGGAGTAGAAGGCAGGAAATAATCAAATTAAGGGTTGAAATAACCAAGTAGAAACTAAAAGAACTATACAAAGAATCAACAAAACCAGGAGCTGGTTCTTTGAGAAAATCAACAAGATATATAAACCCTTAGCCAGACTAACCAGAGGGCACAGTGACAGTATCCAAATTAACAAAATTAGAAATGAAAAGGGAGATATAACAACATATTCTGAGGAAACTCAAAAAATCATCAGATCCTACTACAAAAGCCTATACTCAACAAAATTGGAATATCTGGATGAAATGGACAAGTTTCTAGACAGATACCAAATACCAAAGCTAAGTCAGGATCAGATAAACCATCTAAACAGTCCCATAACACCTAAAGAAATAGAAGCAGTCATTAAAAGTCTCCCAACCAAAATAAAGCCCAGGACCAGATGGGTTCAGTACAGAATTCTATCAGACCTTCAAAGAAGACCTAATACCAATACTCTTCAATCTATTCCACAAAATAGAAACAGAAGGAACACTACCCAGTTCATTCTATGAGGCCACAGTTACACTGATACCAAAACCTCACAAAGACCCAACAAAAAAAGAAAACTTCAGACCAATTTTCCTTATGAATATCGATGTAAAAATACTCAATAAAATTCTTGCAAACCGAATCCAAGAACACATTAAAACGATCATTCACCATGATCAAGTAGGCTTCATCCCAGGGATGCAGGGATGGTTCAATACCCGGAAATCCATCAATGTAATCCACTACATAAACAAACTCAATGAAAAAAACCACATGGTAATTTCCTTAGATGCTGAAAAAGCATTTGACAAAGTTCAACATCCCTTCATGATAAAAGTCTTTAAAAGATCAGGAATTCAAGGAGCATACCTAAACATAGTAAAAGCAATATACAGTAAACCAGTGGCCAACATCAAACTAAATGGAGAGAAACTGGAAGCAATCCCACTAAAATCAGGGTCTAGACAAGGCTGCCCTCTCTCTCCCTACCTATTCAATATAGTACTTGAAGTTCTAGCTAGAGCAATCAGGCAACAAAAGGAAATCAAAAGGATACAAATTGGAAAGGAAGAAATCAAAATATCACTATTTGCAGATGATATGATGGTATACTTAAGTGACCCAAAAACTCCACCAGAGATCTCCTACAGCTGATAAACACCTTCAGCAAAGTGGCCGGATACAAAATTAACTCAAGCAAATCAGTAGCCTTCCTATACTCAAAGGATAAACAGGCTGAGAAAGAAATTAGGGAAATGACACCCTTCACAATAGTCACAAACAATATAAAGTATCTTGGTGTGACTCTAACCAAACAAGTGAAAGATCTGTATGACAAGAACTTCAAGTCTCTGAAGAAAGAAATCGAAGAAGACCTCAGAAGATGGAAAGATCTCCCATGCTCATGGATTGGCAGGATTAATATAGTTAAAATGGCCATCTGCGGAAAGCAATCTACAGATTCAATGCAATCCCCATCAAAATCCCAACTCAATTCTTCATAGACTTAGAAAGAGCAATTCTCAAATTCATATGGAATAACAAAAAACCCAGGATAGCAAAAACTATTCTCAACAATAAAAGGACTTATGGGGGAATCAGCCTCCCTGACCTCAAGCTGTATTACAGAGCAGTAGTGATAAAAACTGCATGGTATTGATACAGTGACAGACAGGTAGATCAATGGAATAGAATTGAAGACCCAGAAATGAACCCACACATTTATGGTCACTTGATCTTTGACAAAGGAGCTAAAGCCATCCAGTGGAAAAAAGACAGCATCTTCAACAAATGGTGCTGGTTCAACTGGCAGTCTACATGTCGAAGATTGCGAATTGATCCATTCCTATCTCCCTGTACAAAGCTTAAGTCCTAGTGGATCAAGGACCTCCACATAAAACCAGATACACTGAATCTAATAGAAGAGAAAGTGGGGAAAAGTCTCGAACACATGGGCACAGGGGGAAAGTTCCTGAACAGAACCCCAATGGCTTGTGCTCTAAGTTCAAGAATTGACAAATGGAACCTCATGAAATTACAAAGCTTCTGTAAGGCAAAGGACACTATAAATAAGACAAAACGGCAACCTACAGATTGGGAAAAGATCTTTACCAATCCTACATCCGATAGAGGGCTAAAATCCAAGGTATACAAAGAACTCAGGAAGCTAGACTCCAGAGATCCAAATAACCCTATCAAAAAATGGGGAACAGAGCTAAACAGAGAATTCTCAACTGAGGAAACTCTAATGGCTGAGAAGCACCTAAAGAAATGCTCAACATCCTCAGTCATCAGGGAAATGCAAATCAAAACAACCCTGAGATTCCACCTCACACCAGTTAGAATGACTAAGATCAAAAACTCAGGTGACAGCAGATGTTGGTAAGGATGTGGAGAAAGAGGAACACTCTTCCATTGCTGGTGGGAATGCAAGTTGATACAACCTCTCTGAAAATCAGTTTGGCGGACCCTAAGAAAAATGAACATAATATTACTTGAGGACCCAGCTATTCCACTCCTGGGCATATACCCAGAAGATGCTCCAACATGTGATAAAGACACATGTTCCACTATGTTCATAGCAGCCATATTTATAATAGCCAGAAACTGGAAACAACCCAGATGTCCCTCAACAGAGGAATGGATACAGAAAATGTGGTACATTTACACAATGGAATACTACTCAGCTATTAAAAACAATGACTTCATGAAATTTGCAGACAAATGGATGGGACTTGAAAATATCATCCTGAGCGAGGTAACACAGTCACAAAAGAATGAACATGGTATGTACTCACTGATAAGTGGTTATTAGTCCAAAAGTTCAAAATACCCAAGAGTCACTTCACAGCAACCGTAGGGCTGAGTGTGAGGTCCCAGATGGAGGACTTGGAGAAGGGACTGAAGGAGCTGAGGGAGTTTGCAGCCCCATGGAGGGAGAAACAATGGCAACTGTCCTGACCCCTCAATGCTCCTGGATACTGGATCACCAACCAAAGAATACACATGGAGGGATCCAGGGTGTTGGCCACATATGCGGCAGAGGAGGGTCTTGTTAGACATCAGGGGGAGCAGAGGCCCTTGGGCCTGAGGGTGTTAGATCCCCCAGTATAGGAGAATCCCAAGGAGGGAAGAAGAGAGTAGATGGGTGGGTTGGTGGGGGAATACCCCTATAGTGGCAGGAGGAGGGGGAGGTTCCAAAGGGGAGATCTGGAAAGGGGGAAACATTTGAAATGTAAATAAAGTATGAAAAAAATAAAAAAATAATCTTTTTCAAATCAAATTCGAAAAAATAACCACATCCCACAAAGAATCAAGAATTACAGTTGTTCCCCAAAGTTTCAAGCTTTTTCTATTCCCAGGCCTGTTGCCAAAATAACAATAATTGCAAACTTATCATTATTTAAACTTTAACTTTTAACTTATAACTCAGAGCTCAGAGCCCCGAGGTCAGCTACTTGCATTTTCCTGTGAAGCTCTAAAGATAAATGACATGGGCAACACTGCCAGGCAGTGGCCAGAAAGAATCAAGTTAACCCTTAACTCAAGAGTTCTGCTTCTGCATATC
>JADRCH010000596.1:115658-201857 GCA_019843965.1 Rhynchomys soricoides | reverse complement strand
TTAGCTTATCTGATGAGTAAATTGAAATTTACTTGCCAATATTTTGTAATAAGTTTACATCTTACTGATGCCTGTTCACGTGTATTAAATATCTTTCTATAAAGGTTTACTGGGAGACTCAATATTATTCAGTGCCCTTGCAAGTTGTGCTTTCAAAGAGAAAAATAAGAACACAACATCAAATTCTCAAGTCATCTCTTTAATGTTTGACTCTAGAATATTACCCTTAATATCTACTGATTATGTCTGCTAGGAATTTTCTCAGCAAAACTATTTATTTCAAAGTCATTTTATTATCAGTGGTGTCATCCAGGGAATGATTAACTTTCATGATGCCATGCCCATATAAAATGGAACTTCAATACTCTAAGTGAAAAATTAACAAACACAAACTTTTATGTTTTTGAGGGGATTGAGAAGAGATTAAGTTGAGATTAATAATAAACTATCATGTAAATGATGCAAAACTTAAAATACTTGCAATAAAATCATGTTTGTGTAGAATATGATTATATCAAAATGTTAATTTCTTTTTTGACACTATTCCATCACTTTTATTTGTGTTTAATTTTTTTTCTTTTATGGGATTTTTCTTTACTTTAATTTCATATGTTATCCCCTTTCCAGGTCTGCCCTCTGGAAACACCCGATTCCCTCCCCCTCCCCCTGTCTCTATGAGGATGTTCATCTACCCACCCATTCCAGACTTCCAGCCCTGGCATTCCTCTACACTGGGGCGTCAAACCACCTCAGGCCCAAGGGCCACTCCTCCCACTGATATCCAAAAAGGCCTTCCACCACCTATCTGCCACCTATGCAGCCAGAGCCATGAGTCCCTCCACGTGTACTCTTTGGTTGGTGGTTCAAAACCTGGGAGTTCCAGTGATCTGGCTAGTTGGCCCCTCAGCTCCTTCAGTCCCTTCTCCAACTCCTCCATCCAGGACCTTATGCTCAGTCCAATGGTTTGCTGCAAGCATCAGCCTCTGTGTTTGTCAGGCTCTGCCTGAGCATCTCTGGAGACAGCTTAAAATGCACCGATCAACAAGCACTTCCCAGCATCAACAAGAAAGTCCAAGTTTGGTGGCTATATATGGGATGTATCCCCAGGTGGGGCAGTCTTTGGATGGCCTTTCCTTCAGTCTCTGCTCCACACTTTGTCTCAATATATCCCCCTGTGAGTATTTTGTTCACCCTCCTAAGAAACACTGAAGCATCCACATTTTGGTCTTCCTTCTTCTTAGGTTTCATGTAGTCTGTGAATTGAATCATGGGTATTCTGAACTTTTGGGCTAATATCCACTTATCAGTGAGTACATACTGCGATTGTTCTTTTGTGACTGAGTTACCTCACTTAGGATGATGTTTTCAAGTTCCATCCATTTGCCTGTAAATTTCATGAAGTCATAGTTTTTAATAGCTGAGTAGTATTCCATTGTGTAAATGTACCACATTTTCTGTATCCATGTCCATGTTGACAGACATCTGGATTGTTTCCAGCTTCTAATTATTATAAATATGGCTGCTATGAATATAATGGAGCATGTGTCCTTATTACATGTTGGAGCATCTTCTGGGTTATGACCAGGAGTGGTATAGCTGGGTCCTCAGGTAGTACCATGTCCAATTGTCTGAAGATCTGCCAAACTGATTTCCAGAGTGGTTGTACCAGCTTGCAATCCCACCAGCAATGGAGAAGTGTTCCTCTTTCTCCACATTCTTGCCAGCATCTGCTGTCACCTGAGTTTTTGATCTTAGCCATTCTGACTGGTGTGAGGTGGAATCTCAGGGTTGTTTTGATTTGCATTTCCCTGATGACTAAGGATGTTGAATGTTTCTTTAGGTGCTTCCCTTCATGTTTCCTCAGTTGAGAATTCTCTCAACTCCATTTAGCTCCGTTCTCCATTTTTAATAGGGTTATTTGGTTCTCTGGAGTCTAACTTCTTGAGTTCTTTGTATACATTGGATAGTAGCCCTCTATTGGTTGTAGGATTGGTAAAGACCTTTTCCCAATCTGTTGGTTGCCAATTCTGTCCTATTGACAGTGTCCTTGCCTTTACAGAAGGTTTGCAATTTTATGAGGTCCCTTTTGTTGATTCTTGATCTTAGAGCACAAGCCATTAGTGTTTGGTTCAGGAATTTTCCCCTATGCCCATGTGTTCAAAACTTTCCCCCACATTCTCTTCTATTAGATTAAGTGTATCTAGTTTTATGGGGAGGTTCTTGATCCACTTGGACTTGAGCTTTGTGCAGGGAGATAGGAATGGATCAATTCTCAATCTTCTACATGTAGACCACCAGTTGAACCAGCACCATTTGTTGAAAATGCTGTCTTCTTTCCACTGGATGCTTTTAGCTCCTTTCTCAATTATCAAGTGACTGTAAGTGTGTGGGTCTTCAATTCTATTCCAATGATCTACTTGCCTGTCTCTGTACCAATACCATGCAGTTTTTATCACTACTGCTCTGTAGTATAGTGTGAGGTCAGGGATTGTGATTCTCCCAGAAGTTCTTTTGTTATTGAGAATAGTTTTTGCTTTAGTGGATATTTTTGTTATTCCAAATGAATTTGAGATTTGCTCTTTCTAAGTCTATGAAGAATTGAGTTGGAATTTTGATGTGTACTGCATTGAATCTGTAGATTGCTTTCGGCAAGATGGCTATTTTTACTATGTGAATCCTGCCAATCCATGAGCATGGGAGTTCTTTCCATCTTCTGAGGTCTTCTTAGATTTCTTTCTTCAGAGACTTGAAATTCTTGTCATACAGGTTTTTCACTTGTGTGGTTAGAGTCATACCAAGATACTTTATATTGTTTGTGATTATTGTGAAGTGTGTCATTTCTCTAATTTCTCAGCCTGTTTATCCTTTGAGTATAGGAAGGCTACTGATTTGTTTGAGTTAATTTTATATCTGGCCACTTTTTGAAAGTTGTTTGTCAGCTATAGGAGTAATCTGGTGGGGTTTTTGGGGTCACTTAATTATATGATCATGTCATCTGCAAATAGTGGTATTTTGATTTCTTCCTTCCCAATTTATATCCCTTTGATCTCCTTTTGTTGTCATATTTGGGACACAATGAAAATGGCACATAGAAAAAGTTCATAAATCTTGGAGACTACATTTAAATTTGCAACTAAAAAATTTCATCCTGAGTGAGGAAACTCAAACCCCAAAGGACATGTATGGTATGTACTCATAAATAGACATTAGCCATAAAATTCTGGATACCCACAGTACATTCCCCAGACCCAACAAAGCGAAACAAGGAAGAAGGCCCAAGTTAGGATGCTTGAGCCTCACTTAGAATGGGGAATAAAATAATGATAATAGGCAGATGGCAGGAGGTATCTGTGTGGGAAGGGGGATAAATATAGGAATGGAGGCATTCAGGATCAGGTGTGAGAAGAGACAGGAGGTAGGGCCAGAGGGCCAGAAGAATGAATGGAAATGGGCAGTTGGTTTGGGTGTGTGGTAGGGGCATCTCTAGGACATGCCAGAGACCTGGGATGGGAGAGGCTCCCAGGAGCTTATAGAATTAACTTTAGCAGATGGATGGAGAGAGCTGGATGGGAGAAAGAATGTGGGGGGGGGGTAATAAGAGTGAGGTGGAAAAGCCGGGGGGGGGGAGGGCTGGGAGAATAACAAAATGGATTTTGTATTTTCTTTGACTGATACACTGATTTCTTCTATCATATCTTCACCTGAGATTATTTCTTCCATATCCTGTATTCTGTTGGTGATGTTTATATCTGTAGTTCTTGGTTTTTTCCCCTAGGTTTTCCATCTCTAGGATTGCTTCAGTTTGTGTTTTCTTTATTGCTTTCATTTCTCTTTTCAGATCTTCAACAGTTTTTCATATCCTTCACCTGTTTGATTTTATTTTTCCTGTATTTCTTTATATTTATTTGCTTCCTCTTTTAGCGCTCTACCTGTTTGAATATATTTTCCTGTATTTTCTTACTGGATTTATTTGTATCCTCTTTAAAGGCCTCTTTCATCTTTATATGATTGGATTTAAAATCCTTTTTTTGTGCTTCAGTTTCATTTGGAAATCCAGGATTTGTAGTAGCAGTACAGCTGGGCTATGGTGCTGCTATATTGCCCTGGATCTTGTTAATTATGTTCTTACACTGTCCTTTAGGAACTTAGAGTTGGCTGCATAATCCTGATGGCAGCACTTCTTGGGAAGGTGGATGAGCTGTGGGCAGACAATGTTGATCAATGCACCCTTCTTTTGACTCTGCCTCAAGCAGATTCCCACTCTGCAGTTTGTGTCCTGGGCACACCCTACTCTGCAAGTTGTGTCCCAGTCAGACCCAGCTGTTGTGGTGTGTAGGTTTCCAAGCTGCTTAGTTTTAAGGTCCTGAAGTTTTCCATGGGAATGTAGCAGGATGTTCTTGGGGTCCTGGAAGGCTCCTTCAGACTGGGAACCAAGGCCAGAGCTGGACAATGTGGTCTCAGGGATTGCATGTACCACTCACCTCTGCCAGTTGTTCCAGATGGACCAGCTGGGATGTTGTGGATAAATCCTGCAAGTATGCCTGATTGATCAGGGTTCCAAACTCATTAGTTTTGAGGTCCCTTAAAGTTTCCATGAGGAGCCAAGACACTCTTGTAACCCAGCAAGGCTCCTCCAGACCAGGGAGCAAGATCAGAGCTAAACAATGCTGCTCCAGGGATTGCATGCCCCACTCATCTCAGCCTGCTGTCCCAGGGGAACCAGCTCTGTTGGCAAGCAAGTCCAACTAGGATGGGTAGTTGGGCAGAGTTCCAAGCTGGTTGGTTTTGGGGCCCTGGAAGGCTTCCATGGAGTCCAGTAAGGCTCTTCCACACCAGAGAGCAAGGGCAGAGCTAGAGAAACCTGTACATTTTTAATTCTTCCCTACAGTATGGATTCTATTAGGAAGTTGAAGAGTTAAGACATAAGTAAAGAATTTGTCACATTTTTAAAAACTCTGTATGAATCTCTTGAATGAGGGTCGTGATATCTTTGAAGATGTGAGTTTTGGCTAAAGACCTTTACGCAGTCTATATACATGTAACGTCTCTCTTTGCTATTGACTGTGTGATGTTTTGAAGATATGAGTTTTATCTAAAAAATATTTTCATAATCTGAAAGGTTTCTCTCCAGTATGGATTCTTTGATGAATTTTAAGGTTTGAGCTTTAAGTAAAGAATTTGCCATAATTTTTATATCTTAATTTTTTCTCTACTTTGGGTTTTCTGATGAACGTGAATAGAAAACTCATGGCCAAATGCGTTGCCACATTCTGGGCATTTCTTCAGTATTTTTTCTATAATGAACTACCCAGTTTGAGAAACAGGAAAAGAACTTTCTATATCCTGCACATTTTTTAATGATTCTTTTTTTTTTTTTGATACTTTATTTACATTTCAAATGTTTCCCCCTTTCCAGATCTCCCCTTTGGAACCTCCCTATTCCCCCCCTCTCCCTGCCTTTATAGGGGTATTCCCCCACCCAACCACCCACTCTTGTCTTCCCTCTTTAATATTCTCCTATACTGGGGCATTTAACACCCTCAGGCCCAAGGGCCTCTCCTCCCTCTGAGGCCTAACAAGATCCTCCTCTGCCACATATGTGGCCAGCACTATGGGTCCCTTCCATGTGTATTCTCTGGTTGGCGAACCAGTCTCTGGGAGCATCAGGAGGTCAGGCCAGTGGACACTGTTGCTCCCTCCATGTAGCTGCCAACTCCCTCAGCCGTTCAGTCCCTTCTCCAACTCCTCCATCTGGGACCTCACGCTCAGCCCAATGGTTGCTGTGAAGTGACTCTTGAGTATTCCGAACTTTTGGGCTAATAACCACTTATCAGTGAGTACATACCATGTTCATTCTTTTGTGACTGAGTTACCTCACTCAGGATGATATTTTCAAGTTCCAGCCATTTGCCTGTAAATTTCATGAAGTCGTTGTTTTTATTTATTTTTTTTATTTTCATATTTTATTTACATTTCAAATGTTTCCCCCTTTCCAGATCTCCCCTTTGGAACCTCCCCATTCCCTCCACCTACCCCCTGCCTCTATGGGGATATTCTCCAACCCACCTCCCCACCCCACCCCCCACCCACTCTCATCTTCCCTCCTTGTCATTCTCCTATACTGGGGGATATAACACCCTCAGGCCCAAGGGCCTCTCCTCCCCCTGACAGATAACAAGACCCTCCTCTGCAGTCTTCGTGGCCAGCACTATGGGTCCCTCCATGTGTATTCTTTAGTTGGTGGATCAGTCTCCAGAAATATGGGGGGTCAGGCCAGTTGCCAGTGTTGCTACCTCCCTGGGGCTACACACTCCCTCAGCTCCTTCAGTCCTTTCTCCAAGACCTCCATCTGGGACCTCGTACTCAGTACTACTGTTGAAGTCATTGTTTTTAATAGCTGAGTAGTATTCCATTGTGTAAATGTACCATCAAATGTTTCCGCCTTTCCAGATCTCCCCTTTGGAACCTCCCTATTCCCTCCCCCTCTCCCTGCCTCTGTTGAGGTACATCTGGGTTGTTTCCAGTTTCTGGCTATTAAAAATATGGCTGCTATGAACATAGTGGAGCATGTGTCTTTATTACATGTTAGAGCATCTTCTGGGTATATGCCCTGGAGTGGTATAGCTGGGTCCTTGGGTAGTATTATGTTCATTTTTCTGAGGGTCAGCCAAACTGATTTCCAGAGAGTTTGTATCAGCCTGCAATCCCACCAGCAATGGAGGAGTGTTCCTCTTTCTCCATATCCTTGCCAGCATCTGCTGTCACCTGAGTTTTTGATCCTAGCCATTCTGACTGGTGTGAGGTGAAATCTCAGGGTTGTTTTGATTTGCATTTCCCTGATGACTAAGGATGTTGAACATTTCTTTAGGTGCTTCTCAGCCGTTCGAGTTTCCTCAATTGAGAATTCTCTGTTTAGCTCTGTTCCCCATTTTTGATAGGGTTATTTGGATCTCTGGAGTCTAACTTCTTGAGTTCTTTGTGTATATTGGATATTAGCCCTCTATGTAGGATTGGTATCGATCTTTTCCCAATCTATTGGTTGCTGTTTTGTCCTATTTACAGTGTCCTTTGTCTTACAGAAGCTTTGTAATTTCATGAGGTTCCATTCGTCGATTCTTGATCTTAGAGCATAAGCCAGTTGTGTTCTGTTCAAGAACTTTTCCCTTGTGCCCATGTGTTCAAGACTTTTCCCCACTTTCTCTTTTATTAGATTCAGTGTATCTGGTTTTATGTTGAGGTCCTTAATGATTCTTTGATAGTATTGACTCTATAATGCTTTTTTAGAACAGACAATTTAGAAAACGTTTTTCCACATTCTGTACATTCACAATTTCTCCTCTAGTATTAATCATTTTTATTCTACAAAGGTATGAGCTCTCTTGTAACACCTTCCAGGTTTGTTACATTTTTGTCCAAAAAGGAATCTTAGATACCAACAGAGTTTGGACAGATGAGTGACATACTTCAAACATTCTTTACATTCCTACAATTGCTCTCCAGAGTGACTTGAATAATTTTGAATATTTGAGTAAAAATTCAGGATTCATCATATCTTTCACAGTGACATTATTTTGCCAATATTATTTATATAATGTCTATGTTTGATGACTTGATCACGATTTTATTGTCCACATCTGTGGTTTTTGGAGTCTCTTCTATTACTTCTTTCTACTTCCCTGATACAAATTGAAAACTCATTTAAAATTTCATTTTACTGATTGCTTGTGATACCCAATTATCACACCTTGGGTATGGTTCTATGGGTGTAGAGTAGACAGTGACCATAGTGTGAAACCATGTGCCACTTATCATTGCTATACGAATTCCTTGGAAAACAAGTTTTCATGTAAATCCCACAAGTAGTTACATTATCACTCTAGGTATTGCTTTGGTAAGTTACCTCTCCAAGGTTTCTATTGTAGAAATTATTCAATATAGATGTTTTGGGAGAGGTTTTATAAACTTGGACCAACCTGAGGGAGTTTTCACAAGTACCCTGCCAAAATAGAATTTCAACTTCACTGGACTCATGAAGGGTATCTTATATTTATCTAACTTGAATAATTAATGAAAAAGTTCATTTACTTGTTGAAGGAGTTGTGATAAATTTTGAGTTAAATTATTTTCACACTGATAGACTATAACCTACTTTTCTATACTTCTTTACTTTATTTGCTACATACAGTGTTGTAGTATGTAACAGCAGTTTAATGTAGTGTGTAGTGTACAGTGTTTAATCCCACACCGTATTAAACATAATTAAAAGTGGCAAATATATTTTACACATATTACTTCTTGGTGTTCTTACATTTCTATCTAGAATATAGTTATGGTTCAAAACATGATGTGGTTATTTTCCTACATGAGGCTCTAACTGTGCCAATGGAAGTGAGGCAGAATGAGCTTGTCAGGGAAAGCTGGATCTTTCTCATGTACTCTGTCAGAAATGTCAAGGATGATGCTACATAAAGATTATTTTTCTCATCACATAATTCAAGCTCTTCATTGTAAGATCTACTCTCCCAGAACTTCCTTATGTGTAACTCATCGAGGGCATTTCTTCCAAACTCTCCTGATATTTCTCTCTTACAAGTAACTTGTGTACACTCTTTTGTGAATAGCTTCTGTGTGGAATAACAAAATGGCTGTAAAAAATAAAAGCCAATCATTTTCTGACAATGTCAACTCAGATGAAAATTACATAAAAATATAATACATAAAATGACACTAATTCATGGACTGTAGCAAGACAGTGAAGCACAAATCTTTAGCACTTCTGCCATAAGGAAACAGATGTCCAGAAAAAATTAGACAAGAAGATGATATTCCATGAATATATATTATGTAATTTGTAATATTTAGAAGGGTTGTCCTTAATCATGTCAAATAACAGAAAAGTATAGACACAATTTGTAGAATGTAAAAAATTACCATTGATAAAGACCTTTTGTTAATTTGGATACTGAATTATTAATTTAGATAAAAATAACCTTTCTTAACACACAAAGAATATATTGAAAGAAATGAAAATAATTTGATATTTAGTTATTTTAGGATTTGGCATTATTAAATCACTATTAATAATCAAAATACACTATTAATATTAATAATATAGTTATTATATGTATTTGCATACATATATAAATATATAGTTAGTCAAGCTAAATAGTAAATGTTTATATCATATCAGGTCTGACCACGTTTCATTAAAAAAGCAAGAATGGGGATAATAAACGGCAGAGGACCATTCTCCTTTGAATAGAATTCTGTAGTTGCCTAGAATACTTTGATTAGGGATTAGACATATAGGGAGGATGTGAATTTAAACAAAGAAAATTGGTAGTTATTCAATTTAGATAAATATTATTTCTCTTATAAAGGAAAGAATATCAATACAGATGGTAGGGGAGGAATGAGGGACAAATAACAACAAGGTTGTCTGATAATTCTTTATGGAAATACAATATTTTATATTTCTGCATTTCTTCACAATTAAAATATGTGATTTGTAAAAAAATTATGACATTTGGGCTGACAATAAAACACAAAGCACCACAGACTAACAATAAGCCAACTACCAGGCACAAGAATCTTCATTTAATTTGTTTATAAAATTATTATTATTTGCAATAAGGATATTTTGAGTTTTTCCTTTCCTAGCTTTATCTTCTTGGAATTTTTAATGTTGTCTTAAAACCAGT
Source organism: Rhynchomys soricoides (assembly GCA_019843965.1). Taxonomy (NCBI): domain Eukaryota; kingdom Metazoa; phylum Chordata; class Mammalia; order Rodentia; family Muridae; genus Rhynchomys; species Rhynchomys soricoides. The sequence goes on along the minus strand of JADRCH010000596.1, from coordinate 192,156 downwards.
AGCCATGACTTCAAGCAGCATACAGAACATGTTTGAAAAGTATGCACCCTTTGTTTTTCCTAATTGTAAAGGAATTGTTTTGAGCTTCCTCCATTTAGAATGTTTATGTTGGTTATGGGCTTGCTGTAAGAATCTCTACAATGTGAACATATGTCCTTCCAACACCTAGACTTTCATCATTTTATTTATTTATTTTATCCAAAGCCTTGTATGCACAAAATGAAGTGATTTTGTGGTCTTATTCTGGTAGTCTGTTTACTTGATGTATTAAGTTTATTTGCTTATGCTGAATCCTATTAGGATCTTTGGGATGAAGCCAACCAGATCCTTGCATATAATTTTTTTATGTGTTCTTGAAATGGAAATTTTCCTTTTTGTAGTATACTTGGAAATGTATTGGTATTGTGATTCTTCTCTGATGGTCTGGTAATATATTATCCTGAATCCATCTAATTTTCTTTAGTTTCTTTAGTTGAGAGATTTTTATTGTTCCTTTAATTTCACACAGGAACATGTGGCACATGAAATTTTAATGTCATCCTAATTTCTCTATTTTAGGATAATATTTATAGACATTTATTCATTTGTTTTAGGTATTACACATATTGCAGGTAAATGGATGGAACTAGAAAGAATCATCCTGAATGAGGTAACCCAGAAAGATAAAACTTACATGCTTTCTCCTATAGGTGGATACTAGCTTTTAAGATTTGTGTATCCTTGCTTTCTATAGGACATCCATAGAGTTTATGAAGCTCCTATGGAACCAGTATAGAGGTATGTTTCTTCCACAGAAAGGGTAATTTAAAACAGTGTTGTTAAAAAGAGGGGGAATTTGAAATTGGATTAAGTCTCAAGAAGGATAGAGTAGGTTAGAAGAGCAAGCATGAAGAAGAATAATTAATACTGTGGGCCTTTTCTTTTATACTCTTAAATTTATATTCCTATATCTATTGAATGCCTATATGTGTGCTGGCATAAGTGTGATCAGAGGGTAGTTTTTATGTCCTGGGAATTAAACTGATCATCAGACATGAAGGAAAGTCTCCTATTATGTTGTACTATCTCTCTAGACCACACAAGAAGTCATTTGAAGAACTACAAAGAACTGTAATTTTGTAAAACCTTGTTAATATATGTACATGTCTAAAAACAATTGAAATGTTATTTCTATATGATGGTGGAGAAAATACCAAAAAGAGACATTATATGCCAACAAATAAAAACCCTGGTCCTATGGACAGGTTACATAGTTGTCTGTTGTTAGCCTACGGAATCCTACAGGTGTAACAAAGATAGAGGCTGTTGCCCTGGTAATTAATTGTTCTCCAGAACTGCCAAGGACCAGCCTTGGTTTGTTCAGGGGTCCTCAGAGAAGGAGTATTTGAGAGTGTCCAAAGAACGACTTGAAGTCAAAACATGGGTTATAACCTGACAGCCTATGTTCACCTTGAGAAAGCATTCCAGACAGCTCTCTCCCAAGACAGCTTTCTCTTGTGATTCCAAAAACTCTCTGGGTTGCTCATTTCTTGCAGAACAATAGCTCAGTCTTTTATTTACATGTCATTTCAGTCATTAGTCCAGGCTCCCTTTTGATTATCCCATGAAAGAGCATTCCGTGACCCCAATCCCCTAATTCTTAGAAAAAGACAAGCACTTTTTTAAACATTGCAAATGGAAACAGATGCAGAGACCCACAGTAAAGCATTAAATGGAGCTCCTGCATCTTGTAGAGGAGTTGGAGGAAGGATTGGAGAACTGGAGGAGGATGAGGCTCCACAGGAAGATAGTTAGCTAACCTGGACTCTTGGGAGCTCCCAGAGACTGACCCACTAACCAAAGATTGAGCATGGGCTGGGCGAATTGAACTCCCCATACATGTGTAGCAGATATGCAGCTTGATCTTTATGCAGATCCTCCAACAATTGGAATGGGGCTGTCCCTGAACCTCTTACCTGCCTGTTCCCTTGGCCGAGCAGCCTTGTCTAACCTTGGTGGGGGAAGGTGCACCTGGACCTGTAGTTAGTTGATGACATAGGGTTGGGTGGGCTGGAGGGTGGGATGGAAGGGTGGGGACTAACCCCTTCTCTGATGGGGAGGAGGGAGTTTTGAGTGAGGAGGAGAAGCAGTGTTCTTTTGCTGTGGGTCTCTGCATCTTTTTCCATTTACTGCTGACTGGAGCCTCTCAGAGGGCAGTTATACTAGGCTTCTTCCTACAAGCATAACAAAGAATCATTAATAGCTTCAGTGATTGGTTCCTGCTCATGGGATGGGGCCCAACCTGGGCCTATCATTGGTTGACCACTCAATCAGCCTTTATTCTATTCCTATTCCTGCACATCTTACAGGCAGGACACATCCTAGGTGAAAGGATTTTTTGGGTGGTTTGCCTTCTTCATCCCTCTATTGGGAGTCCTGCCTGTGATAGGCAGCAGCAACTTCAGGCGCCATATCCCTCACTGCTAGATGCCTCAGCTAGATTCACCCTCATAGATTTCCTGTGGCCTCCCCAAATCCCAGGTCTCTGTCACATCCTAGAGATGCCACGCCCCCACTCCAAATTTCCTTTCCCCTCCCCTGCTCACCCTACACCTGATACTTGTGCCCTGTTCAACTCCCTCTCTCCCATTCAGTTCCCTCCCTCAATCTATCTCCAATATCTATTTTGTTTCCTACTCTGAAAAAGATTCAAGCATCCTGCCTTGGGCCCTCCTAGGTATTTGGCTTCTTTGGTTCTGTGTATTGTAGCATGAGTGTCCTATACTATATGGCTTAATTTCTATTTATAAGTGAGTACACATCATGCATGCCCCTCGATATTTTCTAGTTCCATTCATTTGCCTGCAAAATTCATGATGTGCTTGTTTTTAATATCTGAATAGTATTACATTGTGTAAATGAACCCCATTTAGTATATCCATTCTTCCGTTGGAGGGCATGTGGGTTGTTTGTAGCTCCTGGCTATTATGAATAAGCTGCTATGAACATAGTTGAGTAAGTATCCTTCTGGGATGGTAGGACATTTTTTGGCTCTATTTCCAGGAGTGGTACAAATGAGTCATGAGGTAGAACTATTCCCAATTTTCTGAAAAAATCGCCAAATTGATTTCCAAAGTGGTTGTACAAGCTTGCACTCCTGCCAGCAGTGGTGTAGTATTCCTCTTGCTCTACATCCTAGCCATCATGTGCTGTCCCTTGAGTTTTTGATCTTAGCCATTCTGATAGGTGTAAGGTGCAATCTCAGAGTCATTTAGATTTGCATTTCCTTGATTAAGGACATTGAACTTTTATTAACTGTGTCTTGGCCAACAGAGATTCCTTTGTTGAGAATTTTAGGTTTAGCTCTGTACCCCATATTTTGATTGTGTTATTTGGCTTGTTGGTGTCTAACGTCTTGAATTATTTATATATTTTGTATATTAGCCCTCTGTCAGATGTAGGGTTGATGAATATCTTTTTTCCTAATCTGTAGACTGCTTTAATCCATGGTTCTCTGATGGGATACAAGACTTATTTCAATTTTCTTATATCTTTTGATATTTGCTTTGTAACCAAGTACATTGCCAATTTTGGAGAAGGTTCCATGAAGTGCAGAGAAGGTATGAATCTTTTGTGTTGGAGTGAAATATTCTCTAGATATCTGTTAGGTCCCTGTGATTCATTACCTCTTTCAGTTTCATTATTGCTCTGTTTAGTTTCTATCTGATCTATTGGTCAGAGTGAGGTGTTGAAGTCTCCCACTATTAATGCATTGGTTTTGATGTTTGATTTAATCTTTAGTAATATTTCTTTTATGAATGTGGATGCCCTTGCATTTGAGGCATAGATGTTCACAACTGAGATGTTATCTTGATGGATTTTTCCTTTGATGAGTATGAAGTGTCCTTTTCCATCTCTTTTGGTTACTTTTGTTTGAAAGTTTATTTTGTTAGATATTAAAATGGATACTCTAGCTTGTTTCTTGGATGCATTTGCTGGGAAAACATTTTGCCAATCTTTTATTCTGAGGTAATGTTTATCTTTATTGCTGGGGTGTGTTTCTTCTATGCAGCAGAATGATGGATCCTGTTTACTCATTCATTCTGTTAGCCTGTGTCTTTTTATTGGGGAATTGAGACCACTTATGCTGAGAGATATTACTGACCAATGATTATAAGTTCCTGTTATTTTTATGTTGATAATGGTAATGTGTGTGAGTGTGCTTGTGTGTGAGAGGAGGGGGAAGGAGAGAAAGAGTTTCTTCTTTTGGTTTTGTTGGTGTGCAATTGTGTATTTTTTTGTGTTTTCTTGGGTGGAGTTCCCTCCTTGTATTGGAGTTTTATTTCTAGTAGATGGTTTGTGTTCAAACTTTCAGAGTCTAGCCTTGAGCTGTTTACTGTAGGCCAATTTATGCACAACACTATTTGTGAAATATTTCCTAGTAATAACTAACTCAACCTGATTACTATCTGTAAAATACATGGAATATCTTCAATAAAGATGAGTTTGATACATTAACTATGTGACACTTTCTACAAAGATGGGTTCTATATATTGAAAACTCAATATACAGGTCTAGAGGAGGATCTGGTATGCTTACAGCCACAACGATAATGAGGACTGACACTAGGATATTAAGTACTTCTACTGGCAGTTTCTAGAAGGAGCACACCTGTGTGGTTAACATTCCTGGTTCTCATATGGCTTATATTTAAGCACAAGGTCCTCCTGCAATGAAAGCTGTGTCAAAAAATCAGAAAGCTTAGCTATTTAATGTTAAATTTATAACTTCATTCATATGAATTAAATAATTATGTTTTGGTACCTATCATGAATTTAAATAATTTCTACTTAGCTTTCATGCAGGATGTTATCTGGAAAGCAATCTAGTAATAGTATTATTAAAGTCTTTGAAAGATTTAAAAATGCTTAGGATGGAAACACATTCTGATACAGGCTATATATGCAGTCTACCTTTAAGCACACCATAACACAGCAATTTATTATTTTTAAAATCATCTCTTTTCTGTACTACATTATTATGAATTCACTTTAGCTACAATTGCAATTAATTAATTTCTACCTTTACATAGTTTGGATACTTTTTCAGGGTAGGATTCACTGTGGTGATATTCTTTATGCATAGCCAATAAATTCTAGGCCACTGATGCTCAAAGTCTCTAATGTTGTGACCCTTTAATACAGTTTCTAATGTCATAATCAGCCCAACCTTAAATTTTATTTTGTTGCTACTTCATGACAATAATATGCTACTGTTATGAATCATAATGTAAATGTATTATGTGCAGTTGGTCTTAGGCAACCCTTGTGATTGGGTTGTTTGACTCCCAACTGAGTTGTGATCCATAGGTTTCGAATCACTGTTGTGGAGGTCCTTGCATTATTATGAAGTAATGCAGTAATTGTGTGTATTGCAAAATTGTGTGTATTCACAAAAGGGTGAAGCCTGGTATTGGTGGAGCATGCCTTTAATCAAAGCACTCAGGGTGCTGAAGGTAGATGAATCTCTGTAAATTTGATGCCACCCTGGTCTAGAGAGTAAGTTTTAGGACAGGCAGGGCTACACAGAGAAACTCTGTCTTAAAAAACCACAATGAAAACAGGGAGAGATTGAGAGACATGGTATTTTACAATTCACCAGTATAGTAGAATAATTCAAGACCTTGCCTTGATATTAAAAACACTGTTTTAGGGATGAACACAATATGGTCTAATGTTCTAAAACAAACATTCCTTAGCTAGTGTCTTGGTCAGAGTTTCTATTCCTGCACAAACATCATGACCAAGATGCAAGTTGGGGAGGAAAGGGTTTATTCAGCTTACACTTCCATGCTGCTGTTCATCACCAAAGGAAGTCAGGACTGGAACTCAAGCAGGTCAGGAAGCAGGAGCTGATGCAGAGACCATGGAGGGATGTTACTTACTGGCTTGCTTCCCCTGGCTTGCTCAGCTTGCTCTCTTATAGAACCCAAGACTACCAGCCCAGGGATGGCACCACCCACAAGGGGCTCTTCCACCTTGATTACTAATTGAGAAAATGCCTTACACCTGGATCTCATAGAGGCATTTCCTCACCTGAAGCTACTTTCTCTGAGAGAACTCCAGCTTGTGTCAAGTTGACACAAAACCAGTCAGTACAGCTACCATGAAACAATCATTAAAGTCAGGGACAAATATAAATAATCTTAAAAATAACCTCCATTTATGTGAGACTATTGCTGAAGGCAAAACATATATAGGACAAAGAACTTGGATTATTTGAGTTGATCTAGCAGGAAAGACTTGTTCCTGAGGTCCTGTTTCCAGCACCAGAAAATACTAAGTGCCTTGCAAAGAGAGAAAAGCAATCAATAATCCTGTCCTGCTGCAACAGCAGTGGACCACAGCAATATGTCTAACATTGCAAGATAGCCATAAAGGTGAACTAAGATACTTTCACATGTTGGTGTTGGTCAACATCAGTCTAATAGAACTCAAAGCCCACGCAATGAAACAGAAATCATGCTGATACTGGAAATGTAGACAGCTTTCCAAGTCTGAAATTATGGATCTTAGACAAAATATATATAGCAATAGGAATAAAAACCACATGATATTGACATAAAAACAGACATATTGATCAATGGAATAGAATGAAAGACCCAGAAACAATTCCACACACCAACAGACACTAGATTTTTGACAAAGAAGCCAAAACCTTACAATGGGAAAAAAATCATTTTTGACAAATTGTGTTGATCTAACTGGATATCTGCATGTAGAAAAATGCAAAAAGATCCATAGATATGATCCTGCACAAAACTCAAATCAAAGTAGATCAAACAACTCAACAAAAGACCAGGTACACTAAAATAATAGAAGAGGAATTGGGAAATAGCCTTGAATGCATTGGTACAGGAACATTTTCCTGAACAGAACACCAACAGCTCAACACTAAGATCAACAATTACAAAAACGAAACGTCATGAAACTGAAAAGCATCTATAATGCAAAGGACACCATCAGTAGGACAAAATGAAAATCTACAGATTTGGAAAAGAACTTCATCAGTCCTATATATGTCAGAGGGCTAATATCTAAAATATATTTAAGGAAAAAAAAACCTTAATAAATTAGGCACCAACAAATCCAATAACCAAATCCAATTAAAAAACTGGGGCATATATCTAAACATTGAGAGGAATCTCAAATAGCAGAGAAGCACTTAAAGAACTGTTCAATGTCCTTAGTCATCCGGGAAATGCAAATCAAAACTACTCTGAAATTCTATCTTACACCCATCAGAATGGCTCAGATCAAAAACTGGAAGGACAGCATATGCTAGTGAGGATATGAGCATGGGGAACACCTTTCCATTGCTGGTGGGAGGGAAAACAACCATTCTGTAAATCAATCTGGTGGTTTCTCAAAAAATTGGAAATAGTCTACCTCAAGACCCAGCTATACCCCCCTTAAAGATATACCCAAAAGATGCTCCAACATCTCACAAGGACACTTGCTTAACTATGTTCATAGCAGCTCTATTTGGAAGAAACATGTGGGACTGTTAAAGGTAGCCTGGTTCCTGGTTGAGCTAAGGCTAGAAGTCCCAGAGACCCTGAAGCTTCACCTGCTCCTGGGCACCAGGCCCCTGTCACTAGCCAAAGCCTCCCATAGATTTGTGGCCATCAGTCATGTAAGAACAATGCCTCAAGTCCCCCATGTGAGGAAAAGAACATGACCTGTGTTCACATAGGCTCAACACAGATCTCTATTTTAATGAGGCACCTAAAGGCATGTAGGGTTTAGCCAATAAGCTTTCCTTCCCAGACATTCTTTCCTGTAAAAGGTATTTAATCTCAGGTCCACCCTGACAAGTGTGGTATGGTTTTACATATCCACTTTCCATCATGACAATGCCATAAAACCATGGAGTGCTCTTTTCATTGAGATCCACCATGGGATGGGATCTCCAGTGATCAACACTTCCTAACCCTCCTTATCTTCTTCCTTATCTTTCAGACCAGTTGGCTCTTCTCAGCTGCTTTTGTTCCTTTAGATTTGTGAAACCTCTCTTATAGTTCATGTTGCATCCTTATTTTTTGAGAAATTATATATTTTTGAACCAATGTTTTTAGAGTTCTTTTTCACAGCCTTAAGGGCTGACCAGAAGGTCCTACCATGTAACATTTTGCTGAGACATTACCCACACCTTTGCCTTCCAGACTTGGGCTTTCTCTCATTATTGTAAAGTTATTAACAATGACAGGGAGGACATTCATTGATAGAGGAATGTAGAATATGTACATTACTATACAAAAAAAAAAAAAAAGGCCCTATGCCCACAGCAGCCAACAACACTCCTGTAGGCCTCTGTCAACTGGCCCTGAGCCAGGGGCAGGAACCATGTGAGTCTGTCTCCACCAAGGCCATGCAGCAACACCCAGTTATTTATAACATTGTGTTTATCTTGTGTTTGTGTTGCAACTATGCGGTAGTTCTTTCTTCTTGGAAGGAAAAAGTATATGGCTTCATTTTGATTTTTTTCAAGAGCCGACAATTAAGAGAATGGTTATATTAAAGAAACACTGAGTCGGGCAGTGGTGGCGCACGCCTTTAATCCCAGCACTCGGGAGGCAGAGGCAGGTGGATTTCTGAGTTCGAGACCAGCCTGATCTACAGAGTGAGTTCCAGGACAGCCAGGGCTACACAGAGAAACCCTGTCTTGAAGAAAAAAAAGGGGGGAGAGGAGGAAAAAAAAAAGAAGCACCAAGTCTTCAAATTATGGACATTTTTTAAATAAATAAGGACTTTTAAAAGTTTGACTGTGCTATAGTATGATAAAATACAAAATCTTGAGAATAATGCAAAAAGCAAAGGTTAACATTTCTTAATACTATATTTGTTGAGGTGACAAGATGTCAATTTGTTGGGATGAGAAAACTGATCATTCTTTGGGAAGGAGAAACCACAGTTCAGAAAATGCATACAACAGATTGTACTGCAGGAAAGCATGTAGTGCAGTTTCCTGCATAACGATTGATGTGGACACTGTGAAGTCTCATATATGGGCAGGTAGTCCTGAGGAGTATTAGAAAGATGTCTGAATGTGAGTCTAGGCAGCAATCCAGTAAATAAAATTCTTCTATGGATTCTATTTCAATTCCTGTCTGCATCATTTCTGTTCTGCTTCAATTTCAGCCTTTCTTTCCTACATGATGCACTGTAGGCTCAATGTACAATCCAAATGCACCTTTTTCCTCCACATGTTGCTACTAGCTATGCTCTTTATTACAGTGATAGAAAACAAACCAAGGCATGGTCCTTTTTTCTGTAAGTGTTGACATGTGTGTGCTAAGATTTGTGTTTGAGGACAAAGGACAAGATTTCATACATTCTTACATGTCATGCAATGATTAAGACTTTGTTCTTGTTGTTCCTTATTATGCCTTATAGGCTAGATGCTCTTGAGTGTCCAGGTGTTCTCCCCAACCAAACCTGTATTTCACCATAGGAGAACTAGGAATAGGTGTGTGCACTAACATGTCTTCTATGGGGATGGGTTTTGTGGATCCAAATTGAGTACTTTACAAATTGTTTGAAAGCACTTTACACATGGAGCTATGTTCACACCTGAAGTAAGTTAGTATTTAGGATATTTTTTGACACTGTGAAGACTGAAGACATATGCTGTATATGCTAGTTAATAACACTATGAGTTCTCTAAAACAAAGAAGAAAAGATCCTTATTTACTGGTAGTAGGTACTGCTGCAAATTTCCAGAAAATACATAAAGATCATTCACAAATAATTATTTGACTATCACTTTTTTTTCTGGTATAGGTTTAATAAGAAGTGTGAAAAATTCAATCTGACATAGTTTACATTGAACAGGAAAAATGTAGAGTGAGGTATGGGGCACATTACTATTATGATTGACTATCACTCTTATCTTTTCCAGTACAGGGTAAAAGAGAGTCATGCACCGTGGTGTAAAGCCAGTGTCAAATAAAACCAAAAGGCCAGGCCTTCAGGACTTTTCTTAAAGGAACAGTTACACATAGTGATCAGTTTTTTCCTAGGAACTGTGGATCAAGACGTCCTTTAACACGTTATTGCCAGGAGTTATAGGGAAATAAACTGTTATGTCATATCAACCACATGTTTTGTGAATGGTCTTTTTTTTCTTATGTTGCTATATGATGGGAGAACTTAAACTTGGCAACAAGTTTTCATCCCCATACCTTGAAATTTCCATTTGGGATGTTCATGTGAAATATCAGATTTCACATCTTGTGCTATCGCTACATATACAGGAAAGGTTTTATTTTTTTTTTCAAAGTTAAAATTTCAAGCTTATGTCTGAAAACAGTACCTTTGTCAGATTGGGGTATACCTACCAACTAAGGTTGCTACATACATTTAGAAAATAAATAAAAGTAGAAATAATAAAAATGTTTGCCATAGCAACAATAAGTACATAATGGATGCTTCATTGTAGAAAGACAATCCTTTTAACTCTAACGCCAAGTCATCTCTCATCTCATGAGATGAACCTGCATGCAAAAGTAATGCCCACCAAGACTCAAAACTTGATTAAGTTCCTTGGAACCTCATATGGTGCAAAGAGATAGCTGGTTGACCTAAGATATCCTCTGTTCTCCACATATGTACAAACATTGCTATCAAAGTAAAAATAAAATCGATGAACATGATACAAATTCTGAACAGTGTTACTTTCATGGGCATCTTTAGCTGTTTAGTTGGAATGTCACCAAGCAAACATAGGAAAAATTATTTTTCAAGGGGTGCTATAATTGAAGTTGAAGTCTCTTTCTCCATTTGGACAATGTGTTATTTCCTCCATCAGTGATTTCCTGATTTGCAAGGGGAGAAAATTCTCATTTCTGTTTAGGATTTAATTAAAGACAGTTCATTCCTATTGCCAGGTTTGTTTCAGTTCTTGAAGACATTGTCCCTTCCAAATCTTCTCCCCAGACTGAGCCCTCAATGGGCTGACACATGCTCACCTGTGTAGGGAAATGTATCATCTCCAAGCCCTCAGGTAATGGAACTGGTTTGTTCCAGTATCTTTAATTGTATTACCTCTGCCTTTTGGATTATCTTCATGATAGTTTTACAGCTGAAAATCAAATCTCAAGTCAAAAGTTTCAGTTAACTGACAGTGTTCATGTTCTATTGCCTGCTTTAATAGTTTCCTCTAAGTGGAGTAGGCTGAGTAAAGAAAGGGACACCAGCCCCAAGATCCTTAAAGTTCGGAATGGTGAAGCGTAGTATCTGTGGTAGTTTGACTAAAAAATGTCCCCTATAGGTCCATGTATTTAAATTCTTAGTCATCAAAGTGGCAATATTTGAAAAGATTAAAGGGATAAGGAGCTGTAACCCCATTGGAGGAGGTGTGTCACTAGGTAGGCTGTGAAGTCTGAAAATCCCACAGCAGACCCAGATATTCTGAGTGTGTGTGTGTGTGTCTGCTTCTGTCTATGACTCTGTCTCTCTCTTGCTCTCTCTCTCCCTTCTCATTCATCCTATGGTTCAAATTAAAGAACTCTCAGCTGCTTATTCAGTATATGTCTGTGTAAGTTCCACCAGGCTTCCCACCATGATACTAATGGACTACCTGAAAGCATAAGCCAGCCCACAGTTAAATAGCACATTTTCATCCTGTTTTCCTACAAGTTCTCTTAATAAACTGTTTTTTGTGTGTGGAGGGGTATATTTTAATTTGGATTTGAAATCATTATTTTTCTTCAAAATTTGATGGAAGAGATATTTTTAAATTTGTTGCTCTCAGCTGGACTGAAAGGGCATGTCAAGGTGCTGGAGTGATGGCCCAGTGTCTTAGAACACTGGCTGCTCTTTCAGAGGACCCAAGTTTGATTCTTAGTACCTACAGGACTGGTAACCATGTGTATCTCCTTTCTGTTGAAAGTTGATTTGGTCAGGCTATTGATACAAATGTCCCACCTTGAGATTCATCCCATGGGCGGGCACCAAATCCTGACACTATTTCCAATTTTATGTTGTGCTTGTAGGCAGGGGTGCTTGTAGCACTGCAGTCCTCTGAGAGACTCTACCAACAGCTGTCTGAGGGAGATGCAGATACTTACAGCCAACCATTGGACTGAGGTAGCAAACCCCTATGGAAGAGGTAGGGGAGGGATTGAAGGCACTGAATGGAATGGCAACCACATAGGAACAATTACATTGTCAACTAACCTGGATCCCTGGGACCTCGCAGTGCTGAGCCACCAACCATAGAGCATACATGGGCTGGTCTGAAGCCCTTGGCACATATGTAGCAGAGGACAGCCTTTTCTGGCCTCAGTGGGAGAGGATGTGCCTAATCCTATAGATACTTGATGCCCCAGGTGAGGGGGGGATGCCATGCCCAGGGTGGGGGTTGTGGGTGAGAGCACACTTTCAGAGGCAGAGGGAAGGGTGTGAAGAACTCTGGGAGGGAAGACCAGGATGAGGGGGCAATATTTGGGATATAAATGAATAAAATAATTAATTTTTTAAAAAGAAAAGAGTAAATTAGCCGTTACCTGCCCCCCCAAACCCAGTAATTGTCAATGTCAAATAAAACAACTACAGTCTGAGTCTCTTTTATTTGTCAACTAGTTGGGGATGAGCTTAAATTGCATGTACTTCTTTTTTTCAGTACCTTACTTACCTGAAGAATAAAATCAAACTATCTGAGACATGTTAGTGGGTAGAAATGCACAGCCTTCCCCCCAAAGTGAGGCTTTCAAGCCACTGCTGCTGTCGATAGGCTGGACTATAGCACCTGAGAAGATTTTGCACTCACTTGGCCTCTGATAGAAACAGGCTGTGGTTCTCCCAAGAGCTGAGTGCTGGTCTGGAAAGCCAGCCCTCTCACAGCTTGTGCTGAAGCCCATGGAGAACAGCAGCCTCATCTATGTCAAGCCCATTACCTGGTGAGAGGTGTCGACCCAGTCAAGGATTGTAGATGCCTAGAGGTTAAAGCTAAAAGATGTGCAGAAGCAGGGAAAGTGGCAGAGGCCTGGCCAGGGCTGCCAAAAGGCTAAGGAGCCCTCCCTGAGCTAGCTAAATAACTGGGGTGGAGCTACTACAGCACAAGATACAAATTAAAAAGTCCCAAGAATATAAACTGATAAAATATTGAGTTTAAGCTGGGCAGTGGTGGTGCACACCTTTAATCCCAGCACTTGGGAGGCAGAGGCAGGTGGATTTCTGAGTTCGAGGCCAGCAGAGTCTACAGAGTGAGTTCCAGGACAGCCAGGGCTACACAGAGAAAATATATTGAGTCTAAAGAACAATAAAAGAAAGGGAAACTAGGTATAAAATAATTGTAAAAAATATTTAATTGAAATATAAAAATAAGGTTCTTATGGAGTTTTAAAATTTAAAAGAAAAAATGTTTTCTATATTTGGGATGAAGGGAAGTACAATGACACACAACATCTGGATTCCATATGACCACTTGCATCACTCATCAGCATACAAATTGCTATTATTTCAATGATTACAGTTTTGTTTATCCTCTTTGGGAGAGATCAGATGAAGACAGACTTGTAAAAGGGAAAGACTAAAAAATTAGATGCTAGATTAGAGACCATAAAATATAGGTTAAAAAAAACCTATAAATCAAAACAGAAAACCCTCAAAGGAATCCAATCTGGAACTTATAATAACATCAAAAATGTAGTTCCAGACAAGAAGTATCCACAGGAATTTAAAAAATTAAAATGGCAACCTATAGAAATAGAATATATTAAATTAAAAATCCAAATTCTGCTTATTGATGCTCATTAAAGCTGTGCCACACAGTGGATTGTGTGTTTCATTTAATGGAGTTTAAAAAATTAAAATATAGAGCTGGAGAGATGGCTCAGGGGTTCAGAGCACTGACTGCTCTTCCAGAGGTCCTGAGTTCAATTCCCAGCAACCACATGGTGGCTCACAACCATCTGTACTGGAATCTGACCCACTCTTCTGGTGTGTCTAAAGACAGCTGCAATGTACTCATATAAATAAAATAAGTCATTAGAAAAAAATGAATACACATGTTGATAGATCACACAATTGATACAAGTTCAAAGTTCCAATGTGCTTCTGCCTTGAGTTCTGGCAGTGATGATTCCAAGATTGCTCATTTATTACAGATGATGGATGTTTTGGAAATGACTTTACGGAGTAAAACTGATGATGTTCGGATATTTAATAAAACCAACAATTTTATAGAGATCATGACATAAAACCTATTCCACATATAGCATACATTCCTACAGGTCAAGACATTATAAAAACAACTACTACAACAACAAAGTAAAACTATCAGGACTTTAAGGAAAATGTTCATAGAAAAGAACTTGGATATGTTATCTCCCCCAAAATAGCTTAAACTGTGCTTTGTTGACTTTAATTTTTTAAAAAGTCAATGAGACAAGTAGTTAAACTGTTAAGATACACTTGATTTTAGAAAAGACTGTTAAATTGGATCAGCCTAGAGAAGTCCTATTTCCAAAATGAAGACAGGAAATAAGTTATATTGGGCAGAACAACAGGAAAAGAAAACCTATATCTTCCATCCAAACTATATTAAAATCAAGATTTGAGCAGGGAAGAACCCCTGAAGATCTTGTCTAGAAACCAAAAGAGGAAGATTGGCAAGAACAAGACAGGTAACATATGAGCTGATGATCTTTCAACTTGAGAACATCTCTGAGGGTGGCTGAGACATAAAAAAAACTATGTCTTTGTATAGACAATAGACCTTGTTGACTACAAAATTCTGAAGACTTTTCATGCCATTCTTTAAATGGTATAAATAAAAATTGATATTACAATCTGATATAATCCAAACTAACTTTTAAAGATAGAAAATGTCTTTCATCTGCTCAAAGAGTAGGAAATAAACCATAATTGATTTGTGCATGCTGCACATTTCACACAAATGTCTTTATAGAATTATGCATTCCATGTAAGGTTTGTATATCACAGAAGGGAAGACTAGAGGGGCAGCCCTGACCGGATTCACCCTTGAGGATGCTAAGTGGATCTGCTTTTCCAGCTCCCTGCCTCATGCTGCCTCAACAGATGCTGTTTCCAGAGACTTGCTTCAAAAACAACGTCAGAAAGGGCTGTTAATCCCTAATGACCTTGGTCCATCCAGCCTTTCAGACTGTTCCAGTCAAGACTTCAGTTATATATTGTAATGCCAAATTCTATACCCAAAGGTCTAGACCTGCCAGTGACTTCTCATGTTTACAAGATTTTGCTGTGCAAACCTTGCTCCTTGATTTAAAACTATTGGTTAAATAAACTTGGCTACAGCCTAATACTGGAGGGATTAGAGGAAGGTGGGGTTGGAGTGACCTGGTTGGAGAAAGAGAAATCAGAGGAAGCAGGAGGAGAAAGGAGGACTCGTTGAGGGGAGAAGAACCATAAGCACAGGGCAGGAGAAACAGCAAGTAACTGGGGTACATAACTGGGGAGGTAGACAGGCCAGCAGTTAAAAGAGGAGATTAGGGGTTACCCCCAATAACTGTGAAAACCAAATAAAACAGCCATAGTCTGAGTGTCATTTACTTGCAGATAGTCTTGGATAAGCTTAAATTGCATGGATTATAGTGTGTATACACCTGTGCCATGGTGTGCATGTTGCCCTAAGAGTACACCTTACAGGGGCCTAGTCTTCCTCTATGTGAGTTCTAGACATCAAACCCAGGTAGTGAAGTTCAGCTGCAAGTGACTTCACTGCTCCTTATTTGGGTTTAAAAATAAGGATGTGCTTATGTATGTGCTGGTGTGTGGGTGTAAATATGCAAAAGACCAAGTGTAATAATGAGAAAAGATAAACCTAGTTTGAACAATGTAGGACGCCCAGAGAAAGAACTCAGGTCACCAGGTGTAGAAACAACTCTATTAATTCACTGAAATAACCCTCTGCATTCATTTGTCGTTCTGAGGAAGTGTTATGAACAAGTGTTTGGTCCTCAGAATAAACTAACACAAGACAAAAGAGAAAAAAGCTAGTAATGTGTCATTTTCATTTGAAAATAATTTATTATTCAAATTGTCCTTACTTCCCCTATCCTTGGATGAAAATATGTTTACAATCTGAAAATATGCAAAGTCTTTAACACATTGATGACATACTAAAAGTTTTACATGTGCAGTAATCCTTCATGACATATAGGGATTAATGTTTCTCCATGACAAACTTCTCAATTGTTATAAAATATCCCTCTCACTAAACACAATAAAGTTACTACATGTATATAAATAAGACCAGCTTTACTATGGACTATCTGCTTATTACTTTTGGGGCAACATATACTTGTCACCTATTCAACATGAATGAATTGAAATAACTGAGTGAGCAACAAAATGTATTAATAGTTTTATAATGTTACTCTCACGGGGCCATGATTATAATGGTGATTTTTTTTTCCTATGTATAGGATTTTTATTGTTAGTACTTTGATAATTCCAGACAATTTTTTTTAAGGTTTATTTTATGTATGAATACACTTGTTAGCTGTCTTCAGACACACCAGAAGAGGGCATCAGATCCCATTACATGTGGTTGCTGGGATTGAACTCAGGACCTCCAGAAGAGCAGTCAGAGCTCTTAACTGCTGAGCCACCCCTCCAGCCCCAGACAATTTTTTTTGTTTGTATTTACCTCCCTGTCCCAGCTTCTCCTTGATCTTCTCTAACTTTAACCCCAATTCCAACTTGTGTCCTCAGTATTCTTTTTTTATTAATCATTCCATTTGTTAACATCTCAAATGATATCCTACTTCCTGGTTACCCCTCCACCAATTCCCCATCCCACAACTGCCCTCCACTTTGCCTATATAAGGGTGCTCAAGGCATTGTTTCCTTGTCTTATTTCTTAGAAGAATGCCTTTCAAACACAAATCAGGTACCTGATATTGAGATACATGGTTTTGTGAGGATTTATGATTATCAATACATTTAAAGTTATAGTTAGTTACAATGTTGGTTTTTTTTCTAATTTATTGAGGGCATATTAAATTTTCTTGAGAGGCATATTTGTATTAGCTTTCACATGAAGTTACCTGTCATATCTTCTAGTACTTTGACAATGTTCTTCAATATTGTGGTTTTCCCATTTGTAGCCTAAAATAGAGTGCTACAACAAGTACTAGAAACCTTGCAAAATTTATGTTACTAACTCAGTGAAATCCATGCCTGATTTATTTACTACATTCTTCCTCTTTCCCAATCAATATTACATAAGAGCATCAATAACCAAAAAAAGGTTATGCCATTATTTGACAAAGTAAAGGAAAACTAAGTCTTACTGAGTTTCAGGTTACTACAGGTTTCCAGCATCACATGTTTGTAAAGCCTCCTCTGGGAGGATCCAGAAGAAGCCACTCCTCTTAAGTGAAGCTCATATGCATATCATTATACATCACTGTACCCTAACTTACCCCATACATGTGAAGATTGTTACTGCCATCACTGAAAGTGTATACTTCACTGATAATATATTCATATAATTCTGATGCTTCCCACACTCAATCCATGACGTAGATGTTATAATATTATTACAAAGCCATTTTACAAGAAAAATGAAGACAAGGTCACCCCATGTCATTTTGAAAAAGCAACATAAACCATATTTGTTTCCATTTAAGGACCCCATTTGTCTCCATTTAAAGACCAAGCCTGATTTCAAAAAAGGCTATAAGGCACCAGCTTCAGGAACAGAACACAAAATCCAGAACAAGATCATAAAATCCCCTCCCAAAGAACAACCTAGGGATAACCACAAAAATGGGGAAATAGCTTATCTCAGAATGAGCTATTCATGCTGGGCAGCCCTATTTCATCACATGGTTGAATGTTCAGGACATAGGAATGCAGACCACTGACCATCTATGATCCCCTAGCACCCAACAATGAAATTTTAGATTACCTAATCTTTCTAGAGAGTTCTCCCAGTTCCATATAAAAAGGCCTACATACCTTTGTCTGGGATCACCATTTTAGAGAATAGTTGACCCCCACATTGCTGGCTGTTTCTGCAGAATAAATGCTCTTTGTTTTCGCATACTCTCTGAGTCTTTGTCTTCATTCAGTGATTTTTGGACCCTGACAATTTCTGTGTGGTTTGAATAAGACAAAGCCTTGAAAGAGAAATGCTTATTAGCAGAATACAGAAAGACAAGCCAAACAATTAATAGGAGTGAGTACATGATAGAAAAATGATGTGAATAATTATTAATTACAAAAAAAGGTGGGCAAACTGAGTAAATTGTTTCATGAACTCAGCAGGCAGAAGTAGGGGAATTTCATTGAGCTGTAGCCAGCTTGCTCTGTACAAGGAATTTCAGGACAGCCAGAGATACATATTAAGACCCAGTCTCCTCCTCAAAAATCAATAAAACAAGTAAAAAAGATAGAAACAACAAGGTAGAAAAGTGATGAAGAGCTTTTACTGATCTTACAAATAGGTGGACTCAATTTCCAGTACTTACTTGGAGACTCACAATTATTTAGAAGCCCAAGTTCAGGGTTTCAGAAGCAATCTTCTGACTATGGCAAGGACCAGACAAACCACAAGTGGTATACATGTGTGCATAAAGGCAAAAAGACTCATATTCATATTTTAAAAAATAAAAATATACACAACAGGTAAGAATGTCAGGCATCTGAAATCCGGTAGCTCTGAAGTCACTGGCAATATTAATGTCACGAATATATCTCATACTGGAAAAAATAGTATCCTCTCAATTTTTTACTTTTTATTGACTTTACATCCTGATCACAGCACCTTCCTTCTTCTGTTACCAGTCCCATTTTTACAAATCCCTCTCCCTATTGCCCCTCACTTTCTCCTCAGAAAAGGGGATTTTCCTTTGGGTACAATCCTAACCTGGTACATCCAGTCCTTTAAAGAAAAGACCATACCCACAAATCATAAGAATAGAAGAAAAAGAAAAATCATAGACAAAAAGCACAGAAAATATTTTCAAAAAAATATGGAAAAAAAATTTCCTAAACTAAGGAAGGGCATGTCTATCAGGGTAGAAGAAGCAATGAAAACACCAGAAACTGGACCAGAATAAAAGATTTCCTTACCATATAATAATCAATATACTAAACATAGGGAAGAGGAAAGAATATTAAAAGTTACAAGAGAAAAAGACTAAGTAACTTATGAAAACAGACCTATTTGAATTACACCTGGCTTCTCAATGGAGACCTAAAGCCAGAAGGGCTTGAAAACATGTGCTACAGACTATAAGAAATGGCACAGATGCCAGCCAAGATTACTATACTCAGTAAAATTTTCTATAGGCATAAATGGAGAAAATAAGATATTTCATGAAAAAGTCCAATTTAAACAGTATCTACCAATAAATTCAGCACTACAGAAGGTTCTAGAAGAAAAAATATAAACCAATGAGATTATATACACACATGAAAACACTGTAAATAAATAATTCACATTGGAAAAACCAAAAGTAGGCAAACACACACACACATACACACACACACACACACACACACACACACACACACCTCACATAGAAACACACCACCAACCACCAACAGCAACAACAAAATCACAGGAATAAGCGGTCATCATTCCTTGACATCTTTCAATATCAGTGGCATCAGTTCCCCAATAAAAAGACACAAATTAATGGAATGGATGCTAAACCAGAACTTTTCCTTCTGCTTCATACAGGGAACACCCTACGATATCAAGAATAAACATTTCCTGGAGGTACAAGTTTGGAAGAAAATATTCTAAGAAGCAAGCGGGAGTAGCCATTTTAATATATAACAAAATAGATTGCACACAAAAATTAACCAAAAGAGATACATCTAAGGGAAAATTCACCTAGATAACATTTCAATTTTTAACATCTATGCCTCAAACACAAGGTAACCTTTGTAAATGAAAAAGGTTTGAAGCTAGTATTGCACATTAATTCTCACAGACTAATAGTATAAGATTTCAGTATCCCACTTACACCAATGAATATGTCCCCGAGATGGAACCTAAATAGGGAAATAATGGAACTAACAAAAACTATAAAAAAGTATAAAAGGTAATATTAACAGAACATTTCACCCAAATGCAAAAAAATATACCATGTTCTCAGCAGTTCGTGAAACTTTCTCCAAATTCCACCACAAACTTGCACACACTAAAAGTCTCAAAACAAAACAAAACAACAACAACAAAAAAACTGAAATAATCCACTATATCCTAACAGACCATCATAGATTAAAGCTGGATATATATATATATTTGTGGGATAACAACAAAAGCTTATAAACTTAACAAACTGAACAACTACTTACTGAATGAGAAATGTTTCACAACATAAAAAGAAAAAATAAAGACTTCCTAGAATTCAATGAAAATGAATACACAGAATATGCAAATTTATGGGATACTATGAGGAATGAAGTGGTGGTAAGAGGAAAGCTCATAGAACAAAGACAGATAAATATTCTTATACCAGCGAATAACAGCATACCTGAAAAGTCTAAAACAAAATGTAATGAGCATATCCAAAAGAATAGGCAGCATGAAGTTGCTAAATTTAGGTTGAAATCAATAAAAAAAAACAATAAGAATACAAAGAATCAATAAAACAAAGAATTGGTTCAGGCCAGTTGCCCCTGTTGCTGCCTCCATGGGGATGCCAACTCCCTCAGCTCCTTCAGTCCCTTCTCCAAGTCCTCCATCTGAGACCTCACACTCTGCCCTACTATTGCTGTGAAGTGACTGTTGGGTATTTCAAACTTTTAGGCTAATAACCACTTAACAGTGAGTACATACCATGCTCATCTTTTGTGACTGTGTTACCTCACTCAGGATATTTTCAAGACCCTTCCATTTGTCTGTGAATTGCATGAAGTCATTGTTTTTAATAGCTGAGTAGTATTCCATTGTGTAAATGTACCACATTTTCTGTATCCATTCGTCTGTGAAGGGACATATGGGTTGTTTCCAGCTTCCAGCTTTTATAAATATGGCTGCTATGAACATAGTGGAACATGTGTCTTTATTACATGTTGGAGCATCTTCTGGGTATATGCCCAGGAGTGGAATAGCTGGGTCCTCAGGTAGTATTATGTCCATTTTTCTGAGGGTCCCCCAAACTGATTTCCAGAGAGGTTATATCAACTTGCATTCCCACCAGCAATGCAGGAGTGTTCCTCTTTCTCCACATCCTGGCCAACATCTGCTGTCACCTGAGTTTTTGATCTTAGTCATTCTGACTGGTGTGAGGTGGAATCTCAGGGTTGTTTTGATTTGCATTTCCCTGATGACTAAGGATGTTGAACATTTCTTTAGGTGCTTCTCGGCCATTCAAGTTTCCTTGGTTGAGAATTCTCTGTTTAGCTCTCTTCCCCATTTTTGATAGGGTTATTTGGATCTCTGGAGTCTAACTTCTTGAGTTCTTTGGGTATATTGGATATTAGCCCTCTATCAGATGTAGGATTGGTAAAGATCTTTTCCCAATCTATTGGTTGCTGTTTTTCCTATTTACAGTGTCCTTTGCCTTCCAGAAGCTTTTGTAATTTTATGATTACATAATATTTTGTAATTTTATGATAATCACCTTCTCCTTGGGCTGTTTAGCTATTGAGGCCTGGTGGCCCAGTCAGAGGTCTCCCGCCACAGATGGAAACGTGCAGGCTCTTACCTCACGGTTTTTCCTCAGCCCCTACAGAGAAGTTTGTTTATTATAGACACAAACACATGGATAAAACGAGAAGGTATGGAGAAACTGTGTTGTTTATGATAACATGGGAACATGGGTGTACATGAAATGTCCAAATGTATCAAAGTACATACACTAAATATGTTCAATTTTCCATGAACTATAACGATGTGCCATGGCTTTAACTAATTTTAGTTAATATCTGTGGAATATCCCAACCAACTGTTCTCAGAGTTTATTTTGTATACTAACACAAAATCCCATGTCACATTCAGATTCATTGTTCCATTCTGGAACATGTTTCACTTCATTTTATTGGTTTGTTTTCTCAAATTGTACACAGTGGGATAGTTTTTAAGTGACCATAACAATATATCCTGTGCAACTTAACTATATATTGGAGTCTTCCTTTCTGTGGCTTTTTTTATTATTTTATGTCAGCTTGAGATTCACACACATTGTATAGTTTGCTAAATGAATGATTATATAGAATATCTTTTATCCTTTTATACTACAGTAAACAGCAGCATTAAAGTGTACTTCCAGGAAAAGGAGAAAAGAAAAGCAATGTTGGATACCATCAATTTGCAGCATAGATTCAATGTGATCCAAAGAAAATTCTTAACACAGGGAAGTTCATTCCAAAGTTATATACCATGTGGAAAAAAATCAGAATTCTCAGTAAGATTATGAATAAATAGTATACACATGGACAAATATGACTTCCATACCAAAAAGCTACATCAGTCGAGGATGTGTACAATGTGTGTGAAAAAAATGAGACTTGGAGAGAAAGAAAAACACAAAAATAAAGACCTAAGGAGGGGCTAGAGCGATGGCTCAGTGGTTAAGAGCACTGCCCTCTTCTGGGGTGTCTGAAGACAGCTACGGCGAGCGAGAGAGGCTATAGCAAGAAGACAGCTACAGTGTACTTACATATAATAAATAAATCTTTCAAAAAAAGAGAGATCTAAGGAAATTCCATCATGAAAACTGTGAATTTGACCAATGTTCCCTATGATTGTATGTCTATAGGGATTGAATAGACACCATAATTTGCATAAATAATTCACAGAAACCCCTGTTATATTTCTGACCCTCCAGCTACTACTGATCTATCTTCCAGAGAGGCACCATGATCTATAGCTCATTTTGGAAATGGAGGTGATCAGAAAATAGGGCAATAGATGGCTCTGCAGGCACTAATGCCCCCTTATGGCTTCAGGCAAACCCAGTCCCACTGAAGCCCACACACAAAACTATGCGGAAGACTGATTTAAAGTCTGCTTCTTGCCACATGGATTAAGACACAAGATGTGGAATCTTCTCTATCCACCTTCACAATACCACGTACACCTGAGAAATCTTTTCACCTCAGAAGTTCCTTTTGTGCCATAGAGTTGAGTTTCAATGAATGAAACCATTGTAGCTGTTGGTCATGAAAAGTTAAAATGATTCCAATATAAAATTGCTGAAGGATAATCCCCATTACTTCATTTCTACCAGTTTTAAAACTACTTGGAAAATTTGTCTCACAAAACTGAATGAGAAATGTAATGTTCAAAACTCAAAAAAAAAAAGCCACACCTTCCTTTTTCCAAACTGTCTTTAGAATGCACACCAAAAACTGTGGCTATGTGTGTTCACAAAATAGGTATTGTATGCATCATAGCTTTCAACTGCAAGGGCTGCAGGTCCTCACCTCCCCATGGAATCTATACTCAGGATGACTGAGAGTCTAAGGCCCCTGCCCAGATCACCAAATTTAACAGCAGGACTACAATATGGCTCACAGTCCATTCTAATTGTACCAGATCAGAATCTGATAATTCAGCTAATCTGCTCTTCCTAGTCTGGGATGGTGGCCCACACACACTCACCATGGCTGGGCTTGTGGTCTCCCTCCCAGATCTGTACAGCTGCATGAGGAGAATTCTGCAAAGAACAAGCAACCTATCTCCCACTAGTGCTCCTGATTCCTAGGCTTTTCCATAGTGCGTCACTAGCTAGGGTCACCCAGCTTGGCTCCAGGACAGTAGCAGCTACCCTACTTATTGAGCAGATATCAACTGACTCAAACAGCACATGGCTTTCCAGCTCTGCCCTTCCACCCTAGGGGCAGACAGGGTCTCATAGTGGAAATTGTATAGTTCTGTAGAAGTTTTTCACATCTCCCACAGCACTTTTGCCTCCTCTTCTGGGCACAGGATCCCTTGTGTGCACATTGCATTGCACACTCAATGTTTTACGCAGTCATCCTTTGATTCAATGGTGTGAGTTCCTGCAGCCAAACATAGGTCACATTCAAATAATAACTGTTGTCAAAGCAAAGAGGATGTAAATTGAAACAACAGTGAAGAATCTATGGCAGGGCTTGGAGGCAGGAGAGAGGGGGAGGGGATGATGGATTATAATATTAGTTATTTTAACTAGTGGAACCAGACTTAATGACCCTAGAGACTAGAGAGCTGTCATAGAGAACACCAGGTTTTACCTATGCCTTTTCTCTCAGGACGAACATCTTAAACCTGGAAATGTGCAGCTCTGTTAGGCGGGGCACTCCATTTTACTCTGAACTTATTTCTATTTTGGTTGAATTACAGTAATTTGATTTCACAATAAATTCAGGTTATTTTTTAAGTGACATTCTTGGTTGTCTCGGGAGTGTTTGTGAGGAATGATGAATCTGGACACTTGTTGATCATCTAAAATTGATTACCTCACTACTCATTGCTAATATCAACTAATGTCCAAGCAGGCAGTTTGCTACATGCTTTTTCCCATCCTGTTTTGTGCCTTGAGTTTACGATCTTCAAAGTTAATCATAGAACTCAATTCTTGCATAGGTCTATTTTCATTTCTAAGTCCCAATAAAAGCCAGAGAGACTGGAGGACACTCATTTACTGGCCTACTTTTCCTTTTCACTGATGAGTGAAAGGGCCTGCCTGGAAAAAGATTCAAGACTCTGTGTCTTCCCATCACTTGGCAGCAGTCAGGATTGTGTGCTCAAAGCAATTCTCAACAATATAGCAAGACCAAGCCTGAGATACAGGAGACATTGTTCTAAAAATAAAGAATCAATAGCATTGTGGTAAAAAGGAAATTCTTAATGACCAGAAGACAGTGGAGAATAAAATGATGAGATAAGAGTAGTGATTTCCTGGCAGAAGGAATGGCATTAAAAGATATGTTTGATCAACCAAATACACAGCTACAGCCAATGGCCTTTTTCTCAATTCTCTGAGTTGACTAAACTGTGCAAATGCATTGGACATACAAAGGAGTGCCCCCTAGCTGGAAATTCAATATTCATTGAATGAAGAAAACCTCCCCAAATAGTATACCCACCCTTCATTCACATAACATGGAATTAATACATGCTAGGAAATTAAGAAACCCTGACTCTTTCAGGTCCTTGTTCATAATGGTGACTCCATGAGCTGAATGATAGTTACTCTCAGCACTAGACCCAATAAACTATTCCTGCTATTCTGGCTTAAAGGCAAAACCCATGTTCCTTGTGCAAATCCTTTGCGTGTGTGTGTGTGTGTGTGTGTGAAAGAGAGAGAGAGAGAGTGAGAGAGAGAGAGAGAGAGAGAGAGAGAGAGAGAGAGAGAGAAAGTAATGTAGAGTTGACTAGGACAACTTGTAGAGTATTCTGTTTTAAGTTGTTATTGTACATATACAGGTTTGTTTTTTTTATAATGTGTCTGTGAAAAATATCTACAAAGTCCATTAGATCCCTTGGAACTGGGGTTATAGATGATTAGCTATCGGACCATTTCTGTGAATAGAAACTGTGCCATCTATAACAACCAGTGCTGTTACCTAGTATCCTATTTTTCTGGTAGCTTTTCAATATTTTTTTTTAACATTTTAATTAAAATATGTTACATCACTTTCTACTTTCTTTGTCCTTTCTCCATCCCTTCCAAATTCTTCCTTGTTAAATAAATAATGGACCATTTAGTTGATAGACATTATATTATATACATTGAAGCCAAAAGACATCTGCCACCAAGTAAAAGCACAATAGAAGACACCTGTAGCCACAGAAGCAATATAAGAACCACCAAATAAGCCTTAATGAAGGATTTGTCACACATACAGCACACTTCCACACCAACTTCAAAATTGTGAAGATATAAACCACATATGGAGATATGAACCATCAGACTTGCGTGAACATGGTGAATTACTGCTTCAAGGATATTATTTAAAAGAGGTCCAACCATTTTTCTGGCAATTGAATGTGATGTCAAAATCTTTACCACATTCTTTGTAGGAAGAGGATTTTTCTTGGGTAGGAATGCTTTTCTTTTTACCTGATGTCAACATAAAAGATAAACGCTTTCAAATATTTACAGGGCTAGAGGCATGGTCAAATATTTAAGTCAAGTTTATTTCTAGGACCAAGGGTCAGGATTTTTATGACATTCTGTGATTCCTGCTCCATGATAGCCAAAGGGGTTCATCGGAACCAGCATGCACATGCACAATGCCATATAAAAATACAGACAGCACATAATTAAAATTAAATCATTAAATAAAATTTTGCTCCTGTTTTCCTTCTGTAAGCATTCACTCCTGTGACAATGGTGTTGAGGCATCGAAAGGCTTACCTACAATTTTTCCTTACCAAGGTTGGAGTCTTGTAACAACAAACAAGAAAGAAAGTTTGCAGTCAGAGAAATCAATCCTCCTAAACTAATCATATCACTTGGGAAGATTTATGAAAGGCTGCCAAGGTAGAAGAGTTATTTCACTGATGTGGGCTTGACAGTTCACATCCACATGCCATTTCCAGTTCCCACTCCTTGCTACGTGCTGCAGGGTGAAGATGTGAGCTCTGAGCTTCCTCCTTTAGCTGCTATATCTGATAATTGATATAATGATATTTTGATGGTGTAGAACCAATAAGCCAAAGTAAACTGTTATCGTTTTTCTTAGACATTGTGTTTTATCATAGCAACAGAAAAGACATTAATACACACTCATAAACTTTTATACCTGGATGAGTTTCTTCTGTAATTAAAGAGAAGTGTGAAGTCTAAAGGGGTTATAAGCTTGTCGATTAATTCCCTAGTGCTTTTGTCCGGATGAGTGCATTTAAAATAAAAGGGAACATTGTGCTTGAATAGATGGGTGACACTTGTCAGATTATTTTTCTCCAGAATAATCTTGTGTAGCTGAACCTAATGATCTTACCAGATCCTTTATAGTCAGATTCCTTTCATTATGAGTTCTTTCATGTCCCCAAACATTCATGCTTTCTCTCCAGTATGTGTTTATATATTCAAAGACTACTTCATGCACTTTGTCTTATTACATTGATTACATTCATAGGGTTTCTCTCCAGAACATGTTCTTTTATGTATTCAGAGACTACTGTGATGTGCAAAGGCTTTACTACAGTGAGTCTGTTCATTAGGTTTCTCTACAGTATGTGTTCTTTGATGAATTTGTGTTGTAGAAATGATTTATCACATCAATTATATTTGTAGGGTTTCTCTCCAGCATTATTTTTTGTGTATCTAGAGAATACTGTGACATGCAAAGACTTCACCATACTAAATAACTTTATAGTGTTTCTCTCTACTATGAATGGTTTAATGTCTTTACCACATTGCTTACTTCCACAGGGTTTCTGTCTAGTATGTGTTTTTTTATTCAAAGATGACCATGTTATGCAATGGGTTTACCACATTGTTTACATTTGAAGTATTTCTCACCTGTATGTTTTCTTTAATGTAGTCAGGGATACTGTGGTGTGAGTAGGCTTTATCACTTCTATCATGCTTGTAGGATTTCTCTCTACCATCTGTTCTTTTCTACATTAACAGATAACGGTGATGTGCAGAAGCTTTACCACATTTCTTCTGCTCATATGGTTTCTCTGCAGTATGAATATTTACACAATGATGTAGACCACAGCAATGTGCAAAGGCCTTACCGACCTTCATAGGGTTCCTCTCCCAGATGATTCCTTTTATATTTCTGGAGATGCTTGTGATTTTCAAAGGCTCAAACAGTGATTCTTTTTATGATATTGGAGAGTACTGTAATGTGCAAAGGCTTTACCACATTGACTACATTCATAGGGTTTTTCTCCAGTGTGTGTCCTTGTATGAATTATGAGACTAATATGTTGTGAATAGGCTTTATCACATTGATTACATTTATAAGGTTTCTCTCCAGTATGTGTTCTTCTATGTATTCGGAGATGACTCTGTTGTGAAAAGGCTTTACCACATTGATTACATTCATAAGGTTTCTCTCCAGTATGTGTTCTTTTATGCAAATGCAAAGTATACTGATATGCAAAGGCTTTATCACACTGATTACATTCATAGGGTTTCTCTCCTGTATGTGTTCTTTTATGTATTTGAAGATACCTGGGTTGTGAATAGGCTTTATCACATTGATTACATTTGTAGGGTTTCTCTCCAGAATGAATTCTTTTATGAGTTTGAAGATGACTCTGACATACAAAGGCTTTACCACACTGATTACATTTATAAGGTTTCTCTCCAGTGTGTGTTCTTCTATGTATTTGGAGATGACACTGTTGTGAATAGGCTTTATCACACTGATCACATTTGTAGGGTTTCTCTCCAGTATGTATTACTTCATGTCTTCGAAGATATCTGCATTGGGCAAAGGCTTTACCACACTGACTACATTCATAAGGTTTCTCTCCAGTATGTTTTCTTTTATGCAAACGCAAAGTAGAGTGATGTGCAAACACTTTATCACATTGATTACATTCATAAGGTTTCTTTCTAGTATGTGTTCTTTCATGTAGTCGTAGGTACCTGGGTTGTAAAAAGGTTTTATCACATTGATTACATTTGTAGGGTTTTTCTCCAGTATCTGTTCTTTTATGTAGTTGGAGACTATGACAGGCGAGGGCTTCACTATGTTGAAAGCCTTCAGAGGGTTTCTCTCCAGCATGACTTCTTTCATGCCTGCAATGGTGATTGGGACATGTACAAGTTTTATCAAACTCATTACACTGATGAATCTCTTTTATCTGTATGAATTAATTATACAACGTGGTCTAATTTTAAGGTAGAATCAGATCTTAAGGTTTTATCACACTGTTCACAGTCTTGGTGCTCCCCTTCATTGTGGATTGTTTTGTATCATTAGAGATACCTATGATGATTAGGGCAATTATTACATGGCTCACATTTATACCAGACCTTTTCAACATGAAGTTTTTCAGATATTTAAAGAAAACTGCCAAACTCAGATTTACCACTATAATTATGTTCATAAATTTTCTTGTACTGTGAGTCACACGGTATTTGAAATGTGAAGGACAAACAGAATTTCCACATTCCTAATGCTCATAGCGATTTTCTGCAGTATATGTATGTGGTTGCATTCCAAAGGAAGTTGAAAGTGATTACAAACTTGTATTACATTCAGAAAGACTCCTCTAAGTGGGGACCAACATATATTATCTAAAAAATATTTCTAGGAAAGAGAGATACTCTGCTTCTTTCAATATCCCTATGCTCATATGGCCTGTATCCAGTATGACATATGATATGCCTATTACAAGAATAACAAATAAAGGATTTCCACCTTGCATTTACAGATTGTGACTTTTTGTTCCTCATAGACATGAAGTGTGGGGTAGGGATTAAGGTTTCTCCACAACAACATTCTTAACTCTCACAAACTTCCCCTCTCACTGAACTGAGCAAATTTAAGCACGTATATGAGTAACAGCAGCTTTACTATGGACTATCTGCTCATTAGAATGTTTTAGACATATATATATCACCTATTCAGTGTGTATACACGTTGCAATACCTGAGTGGTACGAAAGTACATGGAATGGCAGTTCCACAGTGTAGCTCACATGGTGACACAATAGTAATAGTGATATCTGTTAAGAAATAGTGTTGTAGAGGAATGCCTTGGAAGCACAAATCAGCTACCTGGCATCGAAGTACTTGGCTTGTGAGAATTTAATAATCATCACATATCCTAAAGGTGTGAATATTTAAACTGGTACTGGCGTTTAAAACTTGGAGAACACATTAACTTTCCTTCAGATGCACATTTGAATCAGGTTTCACAAAAAATTACCTTCCATGTCTTCTAGCACTTTGACAATGTTCTTCGATATTATGGTCTTCCCAACAGTAGCCTAAAATATAGTACCAGAAAATATACATTACTGAAAATTATTCCATAAGCCATTATTAACAGTGAACCCTAGAACCATGCCTGCTTTACTCACCTCATTCTTCCTCATTCTCATTCAAGATTACAGAAGAGCATCAATAACCAAGAAAACAGTTGCTCCCCCACCGTATTTTAAAATTCAAAGGAAAATTCACTTTTACCTATAACAAAGAGGTTCCTGTAGGTCTCGAGCATCACATCGTTGTAAATTCTCTTCTGAGATGGATCCAGCAAGGACCACTCCTCATGAGTGAAGTGTATGTGCACATCATCATAGGTCAATGCATCCTAAAATATCCCATACATGCATTCAACAGAAAGTGTGATAGTGATAACACTGTAATGAATACTTCATTGACAGAATTATATACTCATATAATTCCAATGATTCCCACACTTAGCCCATGACAGAGAAATCCTGCTTTAATCATGAAATCATTTTAGAAAAAAACCAAATAATTGACTTCACCTGACAATGATGTGCCCTTTGAATAGCATGTAGCCTAGCGAAAGAAATGACAATTAACACACACAGACACACAGAGACAGAGAGAGCAAGAGAGAGATGGGGGGGGGGGACAAACAGATTAACACCACTGAGAAATCAGTATAAACAATTACAAACTAGAGAAAACTATGAGCAAGCTGGGTGTATTTGCTTTAATCACAACACTCACCAAGTAGAGTTAGGTGTATCTCACTGACTTGGATGCCAACCTGCGCTACCTATTATGACCCTGTCTCTGCTATAAAAATCAATCAACAAACCAAAAAGAGACCCACAAAACAAAAGCACCCAACAACAACAAAATAAACCCAAAGACAAAAGATACAAAGAACCTTAGAGATTTTCATTGTACTTCCTACAAAAATTAAACATTCACTGTAGTTCTTGTTATCATATTCCAGGAACTTGAAACTCCCCATTTTAAACTGTAACATTAATAAGATCTTACTCAAAAGCAACAGATGTTTAAAGATACAATGAACAAATGAAAACATTGGCAATGTTAATGTTGGTCATAAATAAAGAACATGTGCAGGAGAGATGGCCCAGTGCTTAATACCTTTGACTATTATGAGAAATAGGCACACAAAGGTGAATATGCATTCAGAGTCATTCAAAAATTTCAAAACAAAGACAACAATCAAATTAATCAAATCAAATTAATCTTAAAATCTAATTAATCAGAAGGATCAGGCAGGATTAATGTCATGAATACCTGCCATCCTGGGAATTAGAACAATACTCTCTAGCAAATTTCATTATTCATGATGTGGGTGAAGCACTAAACAACAGCCCATGTTTGTCATGTATAAAAACATACATTTCAGGCCCATAAAACAATAAAGTCAGGCATATTGACCAATATAAAATCCTAGCCCAAAAGAGCCAGTTAGGTGGATCTCTAAATTTAGGTCCATTCTAGTCTACATTCCTACTAATAGGACATCCAGGGTTTCACAGAGAAACCCTGTCTTCAAACACAAAAACAACAAAATTAAAACTATAAATACATTACGATGGCAAAACTGAGTAGTAGAACTGAATAGGAATTGCTTCTATACTATAATATTTGATTTGGGGATAGAGTCCATAATGGTGACAGCATGACAGCATGAGAAAGAAACTCACTGATCAATTTCAACCAGAAAACAGTAGACACAAAGAACAGGAAATGGATCTATGGACTCTCTAATCCTATCCTCAATGAGGTAATTCATTTAGAAAGGCTCCTCTTCTAAGAGCTTCAGTGAACTCCCTGCCAAAAGTTATTAAAGACAAATGACAGTTCAAAGACATCATTTCAGATTGGGAGATTTTTTTCATTCAATTGACTGCATTCTGACTCTGGTCACTATAAAATGATATAAAATGCTTATAGTCTAACTTCAGTGATCCTCATATTCTGCAACAACTTGTACCCTGTTCAAATGTCCAAAGTCTCTTTTGATTCTCAAGGCAGTCAGTCTCTTGACTGACACAACTTGTAAACTCAGAAAACAATTTATATCTTTCCAACTTACAGTGGCACAGAATACCTATTCCCATTCCAAAAGAAAGGACATGGTACAGAGTGAGAGAAGATGGAACCAAAGCAAGACAGAACCCCAGCAGGACAAACACCAAATCCTGTAGTTCTGTCTCAGACTCATGCAGCTTCAGGTTCAAAGGACTCAGACGGCCCTACCCCTTCAACTTCTCAGAACTCTTTCTCCTTGCTTACTTCCGCTCCCTACACACAGCTGTCCCCGGCAGATGTCTCATCGCTTAGCTCAACATCTTGTGGTCTCAAAATGCAACCCAGGCTTCAACCTCACAGTTTCATGCAGGGAACTCTTACGGTCTCCTCAGTGCAGCGCTGATTCTGTCAAACACAGATGGCTGGAAGAAGTGAGAACTAAAACCACACACTAAGAACTCATGACATTACCTTTTTTCATCTTTCTTGTTTCCAGAACGAGTACAACACACTTGATTCTGCCTAGTTTGGCTTCTACGTTGTGATGGACCCTGCCATGCGTGGACCACAGTTGGAACAGGTTTTCTATAAAGTTGCTTCCTGGGACTCTGAATCACTGCCTACTCATTACATTAATTGAAGTCTTGGCAGGAGAGTGTGACCTTTTGGGCACCTTCTTAGGCTTTCAATGAAGAGCAAGGGCATTCTCTTTAATGTTGATAATCTCCTTGAAAACTCCTGCCTGTTTCAGCACTTGACTGCCATCCAAACTACCTAGTGCTGTTTTTCTCCACAAACCACAGACTTTGTTTCTATTTTTCCTCATTAGTTTTTTTTTTATTCCACTCTAGGTGTAGATGAGCCACTTGTAATAACCATACAGCAGATTCAATATTCAATCTAAAAAAATCAGCCCATTACTTTTTAATTCTGCCTTATTCAATTTCTCAGAGCATTGGCAGAAAAGAAAAAATTGGGGCCAAAATATCACACAAATGATTTCTAGCTTAATTTTTCCTGGAGTCTAGTTTTCACTGAAATCCTTTGACCTTGAATTCCTCTTTCTCCATTTCCATCAACACTCCAATAATCTAGGTCATACACAAAATGGTCGGGCAAGCTCTGGGTACAACTTTGGCTTTGGCCATCTAAAGTCCTGATCTTCCACATTCATCAAAAAGACAAAGCCAGGCAGTGGTGGCGCATGCCTTTAATCCCAGCACAAGGGAAGCAGAGGCAGTCGGATTTCTGAGTTTGAGGCCAGCCTGGTCTACAGAGTGAGTTCCAGGACAGCCAGGGCTACACAGAGAAACCCTGTCTCAAAAAACAAAACAAAACAAAAACAAACAAACAAACAAAAAAAACTGGACAAAATAGTATTGACTACGAAAAGTATCTTATTCTCTGATGATAAAGAAAGGTGTGTCTGTTAGGATCATGAAGAAATCCTTTTGTTTCCTATGATTGATGATTGGATGTAAGTCTGTATACCAGAGTGGGGAGATACACACTTTTAAAAACTAAATGAAAGATAACAGATTATCCAGCTAACGATCTTGTTTTGCTCCTATGAGAACAAGTCTATCCTCAGTTTTATGTATGTATTTGTATGTATGAGAGAATGCTTTCCATGTATGTACAGGTGATAGATACACAAGAAGTTGTCAGATCCTCTAGATTAGGCATAGCAGGTATTTATGAGCCTCCTCACTTGAGAGTTGGTATCTGAATTCAGGTCAACTCCATGAAGAGTATTTACTGAGTGACCTGACCAGCCCACATAGTACATTTTATACCATAAACAAAAATATCTATTGCAGATCAATAATAAAAACCTAAATGAATAAAGAAGTAAATAAACGACCCCTGGGAACCTGAGGTCTCAGTATGAAGATGTTGGGTATGGGACAAGGAAGGATGCCTCCAGATCTTCCTGACTCTGTTACCTGAGACCCAATATTCATGGCTGGTCCTAGTGCTGCAGTTTCCTCTCCTACTGTCCATGCCTCCCTCAGAGGTAATCCCACCTTCCCATTCTGTAATGGCTATTCCTGGTTGTCAACTTGACTATATCTGGAATGAACTACAATTCAGAATTGGAGGGCTTACCTTGAGGCTGGAAGACAAAAGTTTCTGACATGGATCTTGGCATGGAGATCTTGCATCACAGTAGCCCCGAAAAGGATAGGCCCATGCAAGATGGCACATGCCTTTAATCCAAGAAGACTAAGGCAAGGAGAGCTCTGAGTTCAAGGTCAGCCTGGGACAAAACAAGTCCTAGATCCAGGCGTAGTGGTATACACCTTTAATCTGGGCCACTCTTTCTGCTGGAGACCTACAGAAGGACTTTGGAAGAAGGAAGATTCTCTCTTCTTCACCTGTTTACATTTACTTGCAAGTATATCTTTTGGAATCTACTTCTTCAGAAAACCAGCTGAAACAAGTAGCCTGTGACGTTCTGAGCAACTACTAGATTCTTGTTCTTCCCATTCCCAGCTGACCATGGTTGGGGTAACTGGAGTACAAACTGTAAGCCATCACAATAAATTCCCTCAATAAGGAGAGGCATTCCATATTTTCGGTGACTCTAGAGGCCCCTGACTAACATACATCCCTTCCTGCTGATCTCTTTGTCCTAACTACAAACTATGGTCAAACACCCCCAGATTAACCACAGGCCATGCATACCAGAAGACGAAGTAGTCTTACCCCACTATTAGTTACCTGGGACTATATTCTCACAGTTGACCTTGCACTAGAACATAATACCAGGGGAAGCTTCCTCTTCCCCTGTTTATGCCTTGTGTAGAGAACACAGACCATCCTTACTTGCCCTTCCTGTCATAATTTCATATCAGTTTGAGCTTCACACACTATTGTTTACTAAATGATCAATTAAGTAAAATCTTTCACTCTTTTATATCACAGTAAACAGTACAATTAAAATAAACTAATTTCAAAAAAGAAACAGATGCTAGGTATGTTCAATTTTCAGAATAGATTAATATAATCGAAAGAAAATTCCTAAGAATTTACAACAGGGAAGCCAATTCTAAAGCTATGTGCCACATGGAAAACATCAGAATTTTTCAATAGGAATATAAAGAAATCTAGTATACACATGGACAAGATATGACTTTTGTACCACACAGCTACAACAATTATGGATGTGTACAATATGTGTAAAAGAACAAGGGGGTAGAGAAAAAATGCCAAGATCAAAAACACAAAAATATAGTTAGGTTTTTATCAAAAGATCTAATGGAATTCCCACAGGAAAAATGTGAACTTGATTAATGTTATCTATGATTGTATATCTACAGGAATTAAACACAGGGATTATAATTCCCACCAAATAAATCAGACTTCTGAACTGTTGTCTTCCTGCCTCTCCACTTCCTACTGGTCTGTCTTCCAAACTGAGAGGCTCCATGATCTTTGGAAATGAAGGTGATCAGAAAGGTAAGCTATGTTTGCTCTGCAGAGCCTCATGCCTGCATTTGGTTTCAGATAGTCCCAGATCCCAGCACCACTGATGCCCACAAACAAAATTATTTTGAAGAGTAATTTAATGTCTGCTTCTTGACACATGGGTTATATCACAAGATGTGGAATCTGACATATCCACCTTCACAACACCACGCAAACCTGGAAAAACCTCTGCAAACCTAAACTCCTGTTGTGCCCTGGAGTTTAACTTCCTTGAATCACATCACTGTGTCTGGTGGTCATGAAAAGTTAAAAGGATTCTCATCAAATATTGCAGAAGGAAGATCTCCATCACCTACTTTCTACCAGTTTCTTAACTATTTGGAAAATTTATCCCACAAAACTGAATGTGGAATGCACTGCTCAGAACTTCTAGAAACTAGACCTTCGGGTTTCTGGTCTGTCTTCCCACTGTATACCAAAACCAATGCCTCTGTGTTTATTTACATTAGCCAGTGATATTATAAGCACCACACCTTTCCAGCTCCAGAGGTCTTCTTCTCTAGGGAATTCACACTCAGTGAGGTCAGACACCCCCTGATTAACCACAGGTCATGCCTACCAGAAGACTAGGCAATCTGTACAAAGACTTACCCCACTCTGATTTACTAGTGACTATATTCTTCCAGTCACCCTTAGCACTAGAACAGAATACAGGGAAAGCTTCCTGTCCCCCCCCCCCCCCCCCGTTTATGCCTTCTGTAGATAACACAGACCATTCCTACTTGCCCTTCCTATTCTACCTCATTTCTGTTCAACCACATGTCATGCTTGCAGGAAGACCAGGTAGGCTGTCTACAGATCTACCAATGCTATCAGTTACCCCAGACCCAATCTTCACAGTTGTCCTTAGCACTGGAATAGAACAGCAGAGGTAACTTCACCACCCCTTCATCTATGCCTCCTATGGATAACTAAGATCATATCTCCCTGGCCTCCTCTTCAAGCATCCAACACCAGCAAGCATTCCATCTTAAACACACCAGCCAAGCAGGCCAGTAAAATAGGCAGCATTCAGCCAACACACTCTGAAAATACAGAGGACAAACAGAAACCCAGGAACAAAACTCCCCTTCAAACAAGACAGAAATCAATAATTAGACCAATAATCACCCCAAACTGAGATGCCTAGACACCAGCATAGGTAGGTAATCATTAACACCCAGGGAAACGGTCAGCAACAGAGCCAAGCTATCCTATCACAACAGGTCCTGAATATTCCAACATAGAAATATTCACAAGAACCAGACCTTAAAATCAACTATATGAAGATGATGCAGGTCCTTTAAGAGGCAATGAATACAATCATCCCTTAACAAAATTCAGGAAAACACAACCAAACAATTGGAGAAAACCAAGAAACCCATTAAAGGCAGCCAGGAAAAGACAAAGAAATAACTGAAGGAAACCAACAGATCCCTTAAAAAAAAAAGCCAAGAGAAAACAGTTGACGAAATCAAGTAAAACAGTTCCAGACCTTACACTGGAAATAGAAGCAATAAAGAAAACACAGACTAAGGGAATCCTGGACATGAACAATTTAGGGCTGTAAAGAAAAACTACAAAGGCAAGGTTTACCCACAGAGTGGAGATGAAGAGAGAATATCAGACATTTAAGATATAATAGAAGAAATGGATATGTTGTTCAAAGAAAATACTATATACAAAAATGTTCTAGCACAAAATATTCAGGAACCTTGCGTTATTATGAGAAGACATAAACTATGAAAACAGAAAGAGGAATGATACCAGCACAAATGTCTAGAAAATATTTTCAACAAAAACATAAAAGGTATTTTTGAACCTAAAGGAGATGTCAACAAGCATACATAATACCAAATAGAAAAGAAAATCCCCTGGCCATGTAATCAAAACACTTAACATATATAACAGAGAATATTAAAAACTGAAATGGGAGAAAAACCAAGTAACTTATTATATCTCTGTCTTCAAGAATTATGCCTGTCTTCTCAAGAAGACTGTAAAGCCAGATGGGCTTGGACATAGATTCTATGAAATCATAGAAGCTGGCCCTGATTATTAAACCTAGAAAATTTCAATGAAATTTGAAATTACATGAAAACACAGGAAATAAGTAATCTCACATTATGAGCAAAACCAACACACACACACACACACACACCACCACCACCAACAACAACAACAACAAAACATAAGATTTAGCAATAACTCTTCATTGATATTTCTCAATATCAATGGCCTCAATTCCCCCAATAAAAAGACACAGGCTAACAGAATGGATGGTAAAACAGGATGCACCCTTCTACTGCATACAAGAAACCCAGTTCAACATCAAGAATAGACATTACCTCGAGGTAAAATGTTGGAAAAAAATATTACAGGCAAAGAGACTTATGAAACTAGCTGCTGTAGCCATTTTAATATCTTAAAAAGAAAAATAGAATTCAAACCAAAATTAATCAATAGACAAAAGGTACTATCAATTAATTAAAAAAAATCCACCAAGATAACATTTCAATTCATAACATCTAAGCCCCCAAAATAAGAGTAGCTACCATTGTAAAAGAAACACTTTTGCAGCTTAAATCACACACTGACCCTCAAGCATTTATACTGGGAGACTTCAATCTCATTCTCACCAATGGATAAGTCCTGCAGACAAAGCCTAAACAGAAAACAACTCTGAGCTAACTAACATCAAAAAGCCAAATGGACCTGATATTTACAGCATATTACACCCAAACACAAAAGAATATACCCTCTTCTCAGCAACTCATGGCACTTTCTCCAAAATTAATGACCTACTCGAACATAGTGTAACCAGATACCAGAAAATTGAAATGCCCTGCTGTATCCTATCAGACCACCATGGACTAAAGCTACACATTATCAACAACAGAAATGACAGATCACTAACAAACTCAGAGAAACTATAACAACTTTGTACTGAATGAAAAATGTGTCAGACATTAATAAAGGAAGAAATTAAGTTCTTCTAGAATTTAATGAAAATACATACACAACATATCCATACTTATGTGCCACAATGAACGTTCTGATACGAGGACAGTTCATAGCACTAAGTGTATACATTAAAAAAGAGGGGTGGGGGAGATATATCTGACTAGCAACCTAACAGAACACCTGAAAGCTCTAGAATAAAAAGAAGCAAGCAAAGCTTAAAGGAGGAGATAGCAAGCAACTATCAAATTGAGGACTGTAGTGGCTATTCCTGATTGTCAACTTGACTGTATCTGGAGAGAACTACAATCCAGAATTAGAAGGCTCACCTGTGATCCAGATCTTGAGGCTGGAAAACACAAATTTCTGACCTGGATCTCAGCATGGAGATCTTGAGGCATAGTGGCCATGAAAAAAAAGCTTAGGCCCAGGCAAAGTAGTACATGCCTTTAATCCCAGGAGACTAAAGCAAGATCTCTGAGTTCAAGGTCAGCCTGGTACACACCTTTAATCCTGGCCACACCTTCTGCTGGAAACCTACATAAGAACATGGGAAGAAGGAAGATTGGCTCTTCCGTGTGCCTTGTGGGGCTGCAACTGCTAGATCCTTGGACTATCATTGGGGAATTGGACTACAAGACTATAAGTCATCAACAAATTCCCATAGGTTCTGTGACTCTGGAGAACTCTGACTAATACAAGGGTCAAAGCCAAAAAGAGAATACAATAACAACAACAAAAAGAAAATCAGTGAAACACACAGTACATTCTTTGAGAAAAATCAAAAAAAAAAAAAAAAAAGGCAACTCTGATCTAAACTAACTAAAACAGAGAAAATATGCAGATTAAGAATATCAGAAACAAATGGGGACATAACAGCAGACATTGAGGAAATCCAGAGAATCATAAGGATATGCTTTAAAAACCTGTGCCCTTCCAAATTGCGAAGTCTAAAAGAAATGAGTAATTTTTTTTTGGATAGGTACCACTTACCAAAGTTAAACAAAGATCAGATAAACAATGTAAATAGACTTATAACCCCTAGAGATATAGAAGTCATTAAAAGAATCCCAATTAAAAAAACCAGGGCTGAATGGTTTTAGTGCAGTATTCAATCAGCCTCTCTCTCTCTCTCTCTCTCTCTCTCTTGGAGACAGGGCTTCTCTGTGTAGCCCTGGCTGTCCTGGAACTCTATAGATCAGGCTGGAACTCAGAAATCTGCCTGCCTCTGCCTCCGGAGTGCTGGGATTAAAGGTGTGCACCACCACTGCCCGGCTCAATCAGACTTTCAAAGAAGACTTA
The DNA here is from genome assembly GCA_019843965.1 of Rhynchomys soricoides. Classification (NCBI taxonomy): domain Eukaryota; kingdom Metazoa; phylum Chordata; class Mammalia; order Rodentia; family Muridae; genus Rhynchomys; species Rhynchomys soricoides. The sequence goes on along the minus strand of JADRCH010000596.1, from coordinate 152,539 downwards.
ATGCCATTACTGCTCAAAGTATTTTACAAAATAGGAACAGAAGGAACATTACCCAAAACTCTCATACTTAACACACATAATCAACAAAAAAGCGTATTACAAACCAATTTCCCTCATGCACATAAATGCAAAAATCCTCAATAAAATAATTGCAAACTGGATCACAAAACACATCAAGAAGATGCTAGCCATAACCGTGAAGACTTCAACTAAGCAACAAGGAAACAGATTAACATTAAAAAAAATAAAAAATGGAACCAGCTATGTAAATAAAGTGACAGACAAAACCCATTAGACACTGATGTAGCCTGTAACAAAATCCAACACCAATTGGTGGTAAAGGTCTTGGAAAGATTAGGGATAGAAGAGGCATATTTAAATGCAATAAAGGGAATGTATAGCAAGCCTTTAGCTAACATCAAATGAAATTGAGAGAACCTCAAAGAAATTTCACCATCCTCAGAAACAAGACAAGGCTGTCCAATCTTGCCATATCCAATTTAGTACTTGATATTCTAACTAGACCAAGAAGACAAAGGAAAAAGATCACTAGGATTATAACAGACACAAAAAATGGTCATCCTAACAAAACCAGTGCACAGATTCAGCACAGTGCCCATCCAACTTCCAACAAAATTGTTTATAAACCTGGAAAGAACAATTCTCAACCACATGTGGAATATCAAAATATCCAAGATAGCCAAAATAACCCTGTACATTACAAGAACTGCATAGTACTGACATAAAAAGTGACGCTTTGATCAAAGAAATCAAATGGAAGACCAGACATAATTCCAACCACACATGGAAACCTGGTTTTTAGTAAGGAATCCAGAAATACACAATGGAAAGAAGTCAGTACCTTCAACAAATGGTGCTCCTTAAACTGCATCTCTGCATGTAGAAAAATAAAAATAGGTCCGTATTCCTCACTTAAGTCCAAGTGGATCAAACATCTCAAAATAGAAGCAGACACTCTGAAACTGATAGATCAGAAAGTACTGAACAGCTCTGAATAAATACACTGGCATGGGAGACAACCTTCTGAACATAACACTAATACTGCAATACTGCAGGTGCTAATATCAACAACTAATTAATGGGACTAAAGAGCTTCTCTAAGGCAAAAAGGCACAGTCAATTGGACAAAGAGACAGCCTAAGCAATGGGGAAAGCTTTTTGTCAACTCCACAACTGATAGAGGGCTAATATACAAAATATATAAAGAACTCAAGAAACTATGTGTTTAAACAAACAAATAAACAAACAATTAAGATTGGGGTGCAGTTCTAAACAGAATTCTCAACAGGTGAATCTGAAATGCAGGAGAAACACTTAAAGACAAGTTCAACACCCTTGGCCCATGGGAAAATGCAAATCTAAGCTACTCAGATATAGTGGGTGGGTCTGAAGCTGTTTGTATGGTAATGTTAAATAATTGCCCCAAAGGCCCATTTGCCTTTGAAGAGAAGAGGCAGAGTCTGCAGCAAGAGAAGCTACGTGACCTTGTCCATAAATTATTCCTGATTGGTGAGTAAAGATGGCACTTGGGATTTCTGGGCTTGGATCTGAGTAGATGAGGAAAGGAGAGAGAAGAAGGTGGAGAAAGGAAACAATGCTATGGGAGTAAGAATCTTAAAAATAATGGCCATGAGGCTAGCTAATTGGAGTTAAGAGCAGCCCAGACAGAACATGGAAAATCATGTTGGGGGCTAATGACAGGAAAATAGACACAATAGCATAGAGGGTAGATAGCTGCCCAGCTCTGGGACTGGTTTTTTTGTTTGTTTGTTTTTAATTTCTTTTGATACTTTATTTCCATTTCAAATGTTTTGCCCTTTCCAGGTCTTCCCTTTGGAAACCTCTTATTCCATCCCCCTTCCCCTTGCCTCTATGAGGGTATTCCCCCATCCACCCACCAACTCCTGTCTTCCCTCCCTGGCATTCCCCTATACTGGGGCATCTAACACACTCAGGCCCAAGGGTCTCTCCTCCCACTGATGGTCAACAAGGCCCTCCTCTGCCACTTATGTGGCCAGCACCATAGGTCTCTGCATGTGTATTCTTTGGTTGGTGATCCAGTCTCTGGGAGCACTGGGGTGTGGGGGAGAGGCATACCCCAGGCTGGCCTCGAATTCGTGATCCTCCTGCCTCTGCCTCCTTCAGCAAATCCTACTGGCATGTGCCAACACAACCAGCTGATTTTTTTAAACCTCAATTTAAAAAAAAAATTTATTTATTTATTTATATGAGTACACTGCAGCTGTCTTCAGACACACAAGAGGGCATCAGATTCCATTACAGATGGTTGTGAGCCAACCATGTGGTTGCTGGGAATTGAACTCGGGACCTCTGGAAGAACAGTTGATGCTCTTACCCACTGAGCCATGTCTCCAGCCCCTCTGGTGCTATTTAAGGCCATAAATATAAAGGTTGTGTGCCTTTATTTGGGAACTGAATACTCAAAGGCAGGGTGGAAGCCCCAGATGGAGATTAAATATTTTCTATAACACCTTGAGATTCCCTCTTACACATGTGGAAATAGCTAAGATCAACAATGCAAGTGATAGCTCATGCTGGCAAGGATGTGGAGAAAGAGAAACACTCCTCCATTGCTGGTGGGAGTGCAAATACAGCCCCAATGGAAAGCAATACTGTGGTTTCTCAGGAAACTGGGAATTGGTTTACCTCAAGACCCAGCTATCTTACTCTTAGGCATACCCATAAGATACTCCATCCCACCACAGGAGACTGGCTTAACTAATGTTAATGTTCTCATTAGCTTTATTCACACTAGACAGAAACTAGAAACAGCATAGTTGCCCCTCAAATGAAGAATGGATAAAGAAAGTGTGGTATATTAATAAAATGGAGTATTATTACTCACCTGTTAAAAATTGACATCATAAAAATTATAAAAAAGTAAATGCAACTAGAAAAATCATCCTGAGGTAAGCGCGACCCAGAAAGACAAATATGGTGTGCATTCACTTATAGGTAGATATAAGCTACTAGGTCAATGGTAAACAAGGTACAATCCACAGACCCAGAGAGATACGAAAGGGGGGGGCTACGAGGAGGAGGTATGCATCTTCCTGGAAAAGGGATAGAGAAGATATTCTGTGGGCGAACTGGGCATTAGTGGGGACGGACATGAAGGGACAGTTGGGGGTGTGGAAGGAGAGAGTGCAGTACAGGAGCAGCTGGAATGAGGGGGCATTTGAGGGTTAGGGAAGAACCAGTGCTCTGGTAACTTCTTGGGATCTATAAGGGTGACCCTAGTAAGGACTTAGTGACCTTAGGAGTTATGTGACCATAACAATGTAGTCTGTCACTAAACTCTGTACTGAAGTCCTCTTTCCATGGCTGTTTACATGGTTTCTTTACAGTTTGAGTTTCAAACATTTAGTATAAACGAATGATCAGGTCAAATACCTTTTACTCTTTTATACCAAAGTAAACAGTGCCATTTAAATAAACTATTATCAAAAGAGAAACAGATCCTGGGTCTGTTCAATTTGCAGCATAAATTTAATACAATCCAAAAAACGTCGTAAGAATTTGGAGCAGGGAAGCTGATTCTAAAGCAATGTGCCACGTGGAAAAACACGGAATTTTCAATAGGAGTACAGAGACATCTGGTACACACATGGACACATTACGACTTCTGAACCATACAGCTACAACAACCAAGGATGTGTACAATACGTGGGAAAGAATGAGAGGGTGGAGGGAAAGCCAGGAGCGAAAGCACAAAATGTAGTCAAGCTTTTACCAAAAGACCTAAGGAAATTCCACCAGAGAAAAAATGTGACCTTGACCAACGTCATCTATGATTGTATGTGTATAGGAATTAAATAAACACAGGGATTATAATCCCCACAAAGTAACTCATAGAGACTTCTAAACTGTTGTATTTCTGACTCTCCCCTTACCACTGATATATCTTCCAACCTGAGAGGCTCCATGCTCTTTGGAAATGAAAAGTCATAAGATAGGTAAGCTATGTTTGGCTCTGCAGACCCTCATGCCTGCATTTGGTTTCAGAAAGTTCCAGCCCTACCTACTGATGTCCACACAGAATTATGTTGAAGAATAATTTAATGTCTGCTTCCTGACACACAGATTATGTCACAAGATGTGGAGTCTGACATACCAACCTTCACAACACCATGCCCCCTTGGAAAACCTCAAAAATACCTTTTGTGCCCTGGGGTTGAATTTCCTTGAATCACATCATTGTGGCTGGTTGTCATGAAAAGTTAAAAGGATTCTCATCAAATATTGCTGAAGGATGATCTCTATCACCTCTCTACCAGTTTCTAAACTATTTGGAAAATTTATCACACAAAACTGAATTTGGAATGCAATGTTCAGAACTTCTAGAAACTAGACCTTCAGGTTCCCAGTCTTCCTTCCCACTGTATACCAAAACCCTTGCCTCTGTGTGTACACTGAACAGTGATATTATAAGCACCACACCTTTCCAGTGCCAGGACTCCTTCTCCATAGGGAATCCACACTCAGGGATGCTCAGAGGCCAAAAGCTTTTGCCTAGGTCACCACATGTACCAAAAGAACCACAATCTGGTTCACAGTACACTCCATTCTTGACCACATTTGACTCTGGTAGTTCAGCAGCCTGCTCTTCCTGGTCTGGTGACAGTGGTTCCCAGACTGAACTGCCTCATAGCTCCCTAAGGCTATTTTAGAGAAGATTCCTGGAATGAACCTGTAAGCTACCACCCACTGGCACGCCTGATTTTTTGGCTTACCCAGAGTCCTTCATTGGCTAGTACAACCCAAATAGTCCTCAGGACAGTAGCGGCTCCTCTACTCAGGTATCAGAGGTCAAAGCTCACAGACAGATGAGGCCATCCTAGGTCTGTCCTTCCACTCTCTGGCCAGACAGAGCCTAGTCTGGGAAAATGCATTTTAGTCAAGCTTTCCAGTCACCAGAGCACTTTCTGTTCTTCTTCCTTTTAGTGGACGTTACGTTACACAATGAATATCCAGTGCAGCCATCTCTACCTCATAGCAAGTAAGTCCTGCATCCAAACTTCAGTCAAATTTAAACAGTAACAGTGATTAAAGCAAAACCTGGCCATGAATTTGAAGGCAAGGTGAGGTAAAGGGAGGTCAAAGCAAGAAAAAAGAAAAGAAAAGGAAAACAAATAAACACGTGGCTGCTCCTAGGCATAATGGAGTGGAAAGCTCATTATAGATAAAAGGGAGGGCATAGGCAAAGACGTGGATGTCTTGGAGAGCCCAGAGTAGTCATGAACCTGAGCCATGTGAGAAGGGAGAGGAGAATCAGACCGAAAGCTGAAGGGGGAAATGGTAGAGGAAAAGGACCAGGTAACCAAAATGGATAGATTACATCAAGAAGTGCACAGAGAAGGACAGCCCAATCACTGTGTTGGTTGTTGGGTATGACAGCCATATCCTCTAATAGGTAGACACACTGAGGGATGCTGGGAGAACCTGACACCCAACTTTGACCTGTGGTTTGAGGCTTAAGAGTAAGGAGGAGCCGGGCAGTGGTGGCGCACGCCTTTAATCCCAGCACTTGGGAGGCAGAGGCAGGCGGATTTCTGAGTTCTGAGCCCAGCCTGGTCTACAGAGTGAGTTCCAGGACAGCCAGGGCTACACAGAGAAACCCTGTCTTGAAAAACCAAAAAGCAAACAAAATCTCAAAAACCATTTTAAAGTTGAGACAGGCCTTGTGGTTGAATATTCTCTAGGGACTAGACATAAGTATTAGAGCACACCAGGAATTACTCTGAGAGGCTTAAAAGACAGCATAACTCACTCCATCTTGATTTTCAGATTCCATTTTGTGCCTGACCAACTCTGAGGGCCTGGAAACCTAAACTCCTGAACTGAAGGTGCAGACTATTCCAGGAACTAACCACCTCCTTGACCAGCCTTGTGTAACATTGTTCTGCAAGCCTTGATGGATTTCAAGCCCTGACGAAGTTTCCAAGCCCCAGTTCCCAAGCCCCCACCTGCTTGCAATTTATGCCCTTAAATATTCAATCATTTCTACCCTCAGGATCACCATTTCATGGTGGTCCAGCTCGAGCTGTCTAATTAAAAATCCTTCTTTGCCACTTACATCGGTGTCATGTCCTGTTGGTCTCACAGGGATCCCGAGTTGATGGTTCTACACTCAAATCTTTTCTCTGTGATTGTTCATTTTCAAACAGGAATAATAACATTCATCTTAGGAAGAGCCACACCAGCCTGTTCATATCTTCTGTATTGGATAACTTAGTGAAACTACAGATTTTTGGTTTCTGAAAATTAGTTCAGTTCCTTATCCAGATTTTTCTTTGCCCTGGTCTATGAAACAGAAAAGATTGCCAGTCAGGACTTTTACTGATCATCCTAACTTGATTACCTGATTACTCATTGTTAATGACAACCAAATATTGTGAAGCACGAAAGCTCTCCCCCTTCTCTCTCCCCTTCTGTGCTGTGAATACAGCGGCATCAGAATTGGTCAGTGAACTCAATCCTAACTCAAGTCCCAGTTCATTTTAAGTGCCCAATAAAAGCCATGAAAATCAGAGGACACTCAGGCACTGGTCTCTTTTCCATCTCACTGACTAGTAAGGGCCAAGTCTGAAAGAGTTGGAGGACTGTCTTCAAGTCACTGGGCCACAGAGACAGGATGAGGTAGAAAAAACAATTCTTAATTTCAAGCATGAGGAAAGCCTAAGATTCACAAAGTATTATTCGAATGAGAAACTATTATTAAAGCACTTTTTAAAAGGAATGAAATTCTTAAGGCCTGGGAAACATTGCAGAATACATACAAATAAGAGATTGGAGCAGTGACACATTAAATAAAATGAAACTTAAAATTTTATTGTCAGGTTGTAATGGCACGTGCTTTTAATCCCAGCCCTAGGGAGGCAGAGGCAGGCAGAACTCTCTAAGTTCAAGGCCAGCCTGGTAGATGGAACAAGTTCCAAGGCCACCAGCTCCTCACACAGAAACCCAGTTTTGAAAAAAAGACTACACCTCACCCCCCCAAAAAAAACCCAAAAACCAAAATAGCCAATATGAGCATGGTTCTAAAAGCAATCTACACATTCCATGCAGTTCCCCTCAAAATTCAAACACAACTTTCTACAGACAATGAAAGTGCAATTTTTAACTACGTATGGAAGAAGAAAAACTCCCAGGATAGCCAAAACAATCCTGAACAATAAAAGAACTTCTGGAGGACTCACAAATCCTGATCTCAAGCTGTACTACATATCAATAGTGATAAAAATCAAATGGTATTGGTACAGAAGCAGACAGCAGATCAATTGAATAGAATCGAAGACCCAGAAATGAACCCACAAACCGATGGACACTGATCTTTGGCAAAGAAGCAAAAACCATACAGTAGAAAAAGAAAGCATCTTCAACAAATGGGGCTGGTCTAACTGGATGTATGCACATAAAAGAATCAAATTGATTGAATTTATCACCCTGCACAAGATGGATCAAGGACCTCAACATCAAACCAGATACACTGAATCTAATAGAAGACAAAGTGGGAAATATCCTGGAACACATTGGCACAGGAGAGAATTTCCTGAGTAGAACACCAATGGCTCAGGCTGTAAGATCAACAGTTAATAGATGGGACCTCTTGAAAATGAAAAGCTTCCGTGAGGCAGAGGACACTGCCAATAGGACAAGACAGCAGCCTACAGATTGAGAAAAGATGTCGACTAACCCTACATCCAATAGAGGGCTAATATCCAAAATTTATAAAGAACTCAAGTTAGATGCAAAAAAACCAAAATGGGATACACAGCTAAACAGAATTCTCAACAGAGGAATTTGAAACGACCCAGTAGCACTTAAATAAATGTTCAACATCATCATTAGTAATCGGGTAAACGCAAACCAAAACAAGCCTGAGGTTCCACATTACATCAATCAGAACGGCTAAAATTAAAAACTCAAGGGACAGCACATGCTGGCAAGGATGTTGAGAAAAGAGAACACTCCTCCATCTCTGGTAGGATTGCAAACATATTCAACTCCTTTTTTTTTTTTTTTTTGGTTTTTGAGACAGGGTTTCTCTGTGTAGCCCTGGCTGTCCTGGAACTCACTCTGTAGACTAGGCTGGCCTTGATCTCAGAAATCCATCTGCCTCTGCCTCTCAAGTGCTGGGATTAAAGGTGTGCACCACCACTGCCTGGCATACAACTACTCTTGAACTCAATCTGGCAGTTCATCTGAAAACTGGGAACAGTTCTATCTCAAGACCCAGTTACACCACTCCTGGGCATATACCTAAAGGATGCTCCACCACATCACTAGGACACATGCTCCACTAAGTTCAGACCAGCCTTACTCATAATAGCCAGGAACTGGAAGCAGAGTGGTTCATTCTATTATGGTTTAGCCCTTTAATGTAGGAATTTAGAAAGTTTACTGAAGAGGAAAGCAAGGCCATTGCCCTGGGGAGCAAAAAACTAAGATCAAGGCCACCTGAGTCAACATAGCATGTCTCAGAAAACGTTTCCTAAAAGACTGAAGATGCAGCTGTTCTAAAATTCATATGCCTTCCAGAGAGAAATTACTACACACAATGAGAACATTAAGAAATATATGGGCTGGAGAGATGGCTCAGCCATTAAAGGCTAGGCTTACAACCAAAAATAAGTGCTCGGTTCCCAGCACCCATGGCTGTCTCTCCAGCCACAAAAAAAAAAAAAAAAAAGAAAGAAAGAAAGACAAAAAGAAATATCTCTAAGCACACATGGACTGGTCTGAGCCCCGTGGAACATATGTAGGAGAGGAAAATCTTGTCTGGCTTGACTAGGAAAGGCAGAGCCTAATCCTGGAAACTTGATGCCCCAGGGAGGAAGGATGGTAAGAGTGGAGTTGAGGTGAGAGTGGGGGTGGGGTAGGAGTGGGGGAGCACCATCTCTGAAGCAAAGGAGAGGGGGATGGAGCAAAGCCTTTTAGATAAAAGACTGGGAATGGGGACATTTGGAACGTAAGTAAATACAGCAGTTTTAAAAAGAAAAGAAATATCTCTTTAATGATAGCATGCACCCAGCACTGGTTAACGCTCAAAGTGGAGTAAGCCTAGAACAGGTTTTGCATTCCACAGCTGCCATCATCCTTAAGTCTCTTTTATGTTCAGACTGCAGGTTACACTTTGAACAACTTAAAGAGGATCAGAAGGCTCGAAGTCCAGCTACTTAGGCAGAGGGAGATTTACACAGCAAAGTTTTCCCTAGAAGTATTTCTTTAGTACAGCCGAGACCTGAAACAGTGACAACATCCCAAGTGGAAGATCCCAAAGAAGGAAAAGGACAAGAAAAGCAGAAGGTACAAAGTACGAAAGTCGGGATGGGGAGGTCTCGCACCAGCTGTATCTTAGCCAAGTAAGCATCTTAAGAAGAATATCATCTTTTATACGACATTCTGGAGGGGAAGGGGACGACCTGTATGAAGTCGGCAGACACCATTACACAATGGGATAAACCCGGGGGAGTGTAAAACAGTGCTGCACAGCTTAACATTGGACTGCTACCCACGACATGAGGTGACGTTTGCAACGTTCTCATATTAACTCCAAATTTATCTTACATCACCATGTTAAAAACGAAGTGCAAAAATTGTAGAAGATACTGTAGAGACTAGGCATTTCTGTGTTTGCCATCTTGCCAAGAACGTTTCAACACCCAAGCCCATGCTCCAAATGCTTGCGCAGATGCAGCCCCAGAGCAAAGTTATTCAGAGGTCACCTCCATGCTCTCAGCAGCTAAGACCACAACCAACCTCACAGGTGGCCATGACTAGCGCAGTTCCCACCAAGCCCCAGGGAGGACTCACCACACTCGCTCCAGCTTTTCAATGGCCTGGCCCTTCCCACTGGAAGCAGCTGCCATGTACTCACCATATCGCGGGTTCAGAGCTCGCCTGAACTCCCCTCACAGCACCAGCAGTAGCGCACAGAGCACGACGCATCAACCACTGGAGCTTGCTCAGCTACAGCACTGAACTAGCATCATGGCGTCCGGAAGCACCCTCCTTCATTTTTGACCGGGAGATCAGACTGGAAGCCCTGATTGGCCAGCAAGTCTTGAGTGACATGAGCACCTCCCTCGAGGTTAGTGATAAGGGATACAGCATGGTGATTCCTGGCCCCTGCTTCTGGTCCAGGACCAGCCCTTTTCCGGATGTGTAAGGTGAGAGTGCTCTGAAGGGACACGGCAAGGTGGTCGCTGTACCAGGCTTCCATTCCAGAGCTAGACCTTTTCCTGACCTGGAGAGATTGCTTTCCAGTAGCACTTGAGCCTGTCCTCTGCCACCTGCCCTTCTCTTCCAGCACTCCCCCTTCTTCCTCCTGGAATCAAGGCGCGACTGTTACTCAACTTGCAGTGAAGCAAACAATCCGGCCCATAGGGGAAGGGTGCCCAGAACATTAACAATTAAAGAGAGAGATTTAGGAAACACTAAGATTTTTGTTCTCTGATTTCGTGGTTGGGTTAGGTGAGCTACAGCTACTTTTCACTTGATAGGTGGGTTTTTGCCTGCACTTATCTGTGCATTATACCTGAACGTCCAGAAGAGGACATCAGATCCCTTGGGACTGGAGGTGCAGCAGTTACTAGTAACTATTATATGGTTTATGAGTATGGGGTCTATGGCCTCTGTAAAAATACGCCATGCTCTTAACATCGGTCTAGCAATTGCATTTTGTTTAACGTTTATTTTTGTATATTTTAGTTAAATGTGTTATATCACTTTCCACTTCTTTGTCCTCTCTCCAGCTCTTCCTAATTCTTCCTAAATTCTTCCCAGCCAGTTTCTCTCTTGTTACGTATGTGTAAATAAGTCTGCTCAAACATATTAATATAATTTGCTGTCTCCATTCTTGTTGGCTGTGTGCACATGAACTCACTGTACATGTTGTATTTTGGGATAACCATGGAGGGAGCTCATCCTTAGCAGAGGCTACTTCTCCCACTTGCAAGAGAGCTTCACTCTTTAATGAGGAACAGGATGTTAAGGCACAAAGGTCCTTGCACCCGCAGATCACCAGGGAAACCAGGAATCTTAGATATTCAGAGGCCTGCACTCAGTGAGGAAAAGAAAACACCTATGTTCAACCTAAAAGGCTGGAAGTGGATTTTCTTAGTGACCCTGTGACCTTTTCTCTCTGTGTAGACAGACCTCACATAACTTTTGCTATAGAGGCAGACCTTACCCAAATTCTCCAAAATGACTGTCTTAAACTCTTTCCTTCCTAGACTGCTTCCAATCATTAGGGGAGATGTCACATGCCCTTTATGGCCTGGGGACATCTCTGCCATTGGTCAGAAACCACTGTAGATTCCAGGTCTTTTACCCACAGAATCCACCATCACAGTCACGTGTACTTTGTAAAAGGGTTTCTATGTAGCCACATATTAAACTTTATTGTGGACTTGGAATTGGGCTGATTGGACTGATTTTTGCCTGGAAACCTTTTCCCAAATTGTACTGTGTCTTAAATATGCTGACAATGAACCACATGATATTACACTCCCTAACTTCTGTTCCAGGCTGACAAAGTCAAACTGCACCTGGATGTCATCCTCATCTCTTAGTGTGGTTCACTTTCCTGTCTCATTCCTGCAGGGGCCTACTCAACAGAACGCTGGCCCCCAAGTGACCTACAATGCCTTGGATGGGAAACATTATCAAGAATAGAAAACTTGGGGTGGAAAATAACTCAAAGGTTTAGAGAACTGAAATATCCCCTAGAGCACACAGGTTTCTTACTTCTCAATACATAAGGCTGCAGGAATTCTGAGCACATTCCCTGGCCTCCCTAGCCAACAGGCATGAATGGAGTAAAAACGCACACATATAGACAAATACTCATACACATAAAATAATGATTACATTTATATTTTTTAGAGAGAGAGAGAGAGAGAGAGAGAGAGAGAACCTACACCATAAAACCCATTTTTCAAGCTGGGTTCGGTAGAACATTTCTTCAGTCCCAGCACTGAGGGCAAAGAGGCAGAAAGATCACTGTGAGTTTGAGAAAGGTCTGTGCTACACACGCACGCACACACACTCACACACTCACACACACACATACACACACCACTATGGAAAAGAAGAACACCTGTGGACACTTGATTTTTAATAAAGAAGCCAAAACTATACAGTGGACAAAAGAAAGCATCTTCAAAAAATGGTGCTAGTCTCGCTAGATGTCTACAGATAGAAGAGTGAAAATAGATTCATGTTTATCACCCTGCCAAAAATGCAAGTCCAAGTGGATCAAGGACTGCAACATAAAAATGGATACATTAAATCTCATAGAAGAGAAAGTGGACAGTACTCTTGAACACATTGGTACAGGAACCAGTGGCTCAGGTTCTAAGATCAACAAATGATAAATAAAACCTCATGAAACTGCAAAGCTTCTGCAAGGCAAAGGACACTGTCAATAGGACAAAATGGCACACTACAGATTGAGAAAGTATCTTTACCAACCCTACATCTGACAGAGGGCTAATATCCTAAGTTTACCAAAAATTGAAGAAGTTAGACACCAACAACCCAATTAATCCAATGAAAAATGGGGTACAAAGCTAAACACAGAATTCACAACAGAGGAATCTTGAATGGCTGAGAAGCACTTAAAGAAATGTTCAAAGTCCAGTGGACCTCTAACATGTTAGTGATTTCAAGATCTTAGGATGGCCAATGGGATAATCTGATCTGAGTCTATATGACAAATTTTGTGTGTGCTGTTGATGGCAAAACCAGAGAAAAGAAGATTTGAATTCCAACACTGACAGCTTGCCAAAGACCGAACTTGGCTTGGAAAGAGTTTCTGAGGAAGGGGTGCCCGGGAGTGGCTAAATAAACTACTCAAAGTCAAGGTGAATCCTAGTTTGTGACCTATATATTGCTTCAGACAGCTTTCCAAATTGCTCTATGTTCTTTTTTTCTGTGGAGATCTCCAACTAACTCTCTCTCTCTCTCTCTCTCTCTCTCTCTCTCTCTCTCTCTCATTTCTGCTCAAAACTGTTCTCCAATCACTTCTCTCTTGCTATCATAAAAGATTCTATGGATATCTCACCACTTGCAGATCATAAGCCCAGTCTTTTATTTTACCTGTCAATCTAGTTATTTACTCCCTGTTCCCATTTTATTATCTTATGAATTGGCATCCAGGGAATGCAGCCCCTTAATTCTTAGACAACAGCAAGCATACATTTTCTTATCAGCCTGCCTTTGCTAAGCAGCTAGTAAATTAGTTGGGTGGAACCTCATCCTGAAATGGATATTTCTACCACACCTGAGACTAACCTTGCTCTGGCCCTTTCCAGCCCAGAATTCAGGAATCCGTCCTTGTAAACAAAAGCAAAAGAACTTAGCTGGGCGGGATCTCAAGTGATCTTCACTTCCTAACCCTCCTTATCTTCTTCCTTATCTTTCAGACCAGTTGGCTGCTTTTGTTCCTTTAGATTTGTGAAACCTCTCTTATAGTTCATGTTGCATCCTTATTTTTTGAGAAATTATATAGTTTTGAACCCATGTTTTTAGAGTTCTTTTCCACAGCCTTAAGGGCTGTCCAGAAGGTCCTAGCATTTATCATTTTGCTGAAATATTAGCCACACCTTCCCCTCCCAGAGCTCTCTCTGAGTATCATGAAGTCATTAACAGGGAGGACATTAGTCAATGGAGGAATGTAAAATATGCACATTATTATACAAAAAAACAAAAAACAAAAAACAAAAACAACAGCAAACAAAAACCCTATGCCTACAGCAGCCAACAACACTCTGTAGGCCTCTGTTGGCTAGCCCTGTCCCAGAAGCATGAACTATGTCATTCTGTCTCCATCAAGGCCATACAGGACTCAGTGACACCCAGTTATTTATAATATTGGGTTTTTATCTTGTGTTTGTGTTGCAACTGTGCAGTGGTTCTTCCTTCTTGGAAGGAGAAAGTATTTAACTTCATTTTGATTTTTTAGGAGCCCACAGTTAAGAGAATGGATATATTAAAGGAACACTGAGGCTTTAATTGTTGAAATTTTTGAAATAAATAAGGACTTTTAAAAGTTTGACTGTTATAGTATGATAAAACATCAAATCTTGAGAATAATGTAAAAAGCAAAGGTTAGTATTTCTTAATACGATATTTGTTGAGATGACAAGATGTCAATTATAATATTTATGCGAAATGACAAAACTGACCGTTCCTTGAGGAGAAATGACAGTTCAGAAAATGCATACAACAGATTGAACTGCAGGAAAGCATGTAGTGCAGTTTCCTGCATAACGATTGATGTGGACACTGTGAAGTCTCACATATGGGCAGGTGGTCCTGAGGAGTATTAGAAAGATGACTGAACGTGAATCTAGGCAGCAATCCAGTAAATAAAATTCTTCCATGGATTCTGTTTCAATTTCTGGCTGCATGTTGTCTATTCTGCTTCAATTTCAGCCTTTCTTCCCTACATGATGCACTGTAGGCTCAATGTACAAGCCAAATGCACCTTTTCCCTCCATGTGTTGCTATTCGTTATGCTCTTTATCACAGTGATAGAAAACAAACCAGGGCATGGCCCTTTTTTCTATATTTACATGTGTGTACTAAGATTTGTGTTTGAGGACAAAGAACAAGATTTCATACATTCTTACATGTCATGCAATGATTAAGACTTTGTTCTTGTTGTTCCTTATTATGCCTTATAGGCTAGATGCTCTTGAGTGTCCAGGTGTTCTCCCCAACCAAACCTGTATTTCACCATAGGAGAACTAGGAATAGGTGTGTGCACTAACATGTCTTCTATGGGGATGGGTTTTGTGGACCCAAATTGAGTACTTTACAAATTGTTTGAAAGCACTTTACACATGGAGCTATGTTCACACCGGAAGTAAGTTAGTTTTTAGGATATTTTTTGACACTGTGAAGACTGAAGACATATGCTGTATATGCTAGTTAATAACACTGTGAGTTCTCTAAAACAAAGAAGAAAAGATCCTTATTTACTGCTAGTAGGTACTGATGTGTTTATAAAAATATAAAGAGATATATTTTATGGGGTATAGGGAGGTAGGGAGATGTGGGTGAAGGGTGTGCCTCAGCAGGCCCACGCCCAGGCATGCCTTCCCCCTGGGACCAGCCACACAATAAGGTATAGTATAGAGTTTATTTAGGGCATGGGGAGGGGAGTTAAGAGGGTAGTAGAGACAGAGAGAGGGAGAGAGAAGTAAAAGAGTAGAGAGTAGAGAAGTGGAGAGGCCGGCCATGACCACGTGGAAGGGGGAGGGGAAAGGGAAGAGGTAAGGTATAAGAGATGCAAGGGAGAGGCAAGAGCAAGAGATAAGAGAGGTGAGCAGCCCCTTTTATAGTGGGCCAGGCCCACCTGGCTGTTGCCAGGCAACCGTGGGGCGGAGCATACCTGGTTATTGCGGGATAACTGTGGGGTGGAGTTTAGACACAATGCTAACATTCCCCCATTTTGGTTTAATTAAAAAGAAAAATCAGAAAGAGGCAATGGCAAAGCAGGAATAGGGTCGTCGTGATATCGGACTGCTTCATGCTGGCAATGAGGGCGACGTGTCTCTGGGGAACCTAGAAGAATGGGGGTGGGGGATGTTTGGCCAGTCGTAGGAGAGTTGGCTGTTTCTTTGTTGTCCAGGGTCTGCGGAGTCATCTGAGGATAGGACAGAAGGAACAGGTCCAGTAGAAGCATCTGTGACTGAGAGGAGATTGGAGAGGTCAAATTAGTAGTAGGTCCTGGGGTATCCTGGTGAGGAGAAACTGAGGCAGCAGTTCGGGTTTTAGGCAGTGCCTAAAAGGCTGCATGGAAGCAGGTCTGCAGCAGAAGGGAGGAGGTTCGTTAGCTGGATCTAGGGTTGTGAAGTCATCTAGTGGCAGATAAATAGGTTTCATGGCTAAGAGAAGTTGGGATGGAGAACAAGCAGAACACATAAAGAGCTGAGAGTGAAGATAGATAAAAGCTTGGATGTACGGGATTTCCTTCCATTTACCAGACTGCTGGCAGTATGTATGGCGATCTCTCAAAATGATCGCATCTAATGTGTCATTAGCTGGCCATTTGGAACTATTTTCTAAAGAATACTGAATCCAGACCTTATTACAGAGGTGTACCAATTTTGAGGGCCTCAAATCAGGCGTTAATTTAAGAGATTTGAGGTCTGCCAGGAGACATCCCAGTGGTGTGTCTGGAGGTATGATCGAAGACCAATTAGACAGAATGCTAACAGGTACTGCTGCAAATTTCCAGAAATTACATAAAGATCATTCACAAATAATTGTCTATCACTCTTATCTTTTTTAGTTCAGGGTAAAAGAGAGTCAGGCACTTTGGTTTAAACCCAATGTCAAATAAAAACCAAAGGCCCAGCGTTTAGCACTTTTCTTAAAGGAACAGTTACACATAGTGATCAATTCTTTTCCTAGGAACTGTGGATCAAGAAGTCCTTTAACACATTATTGCCAGGTGTTATAGGGAACAAAACCAACCGTTATGGCATATTAATAAATATAAATAAACCTTTAGCTTTTGCATAGATCTGCATCTTTGCATCTCACTTGGAGGCATCTCAAAGTAAGTACCACTGACTGAGGGTCGGAGGCTCACAATACCTGTCCGGAGTTCCAATGTGCTTCTGCCTTGAGTTCTGGCAGTGATGATTCTAAGATTGCACATTTATTACAGATGATGGCTGTTTTGGAAATGACTTTACGGAGTAAAACTGATGATGTTCAGACATGTATGCCCATTAAAATACAACTATTTTATAAACATCATGACATAAAGACTATTCCAGATATAGCATACAGTCAGTCCTATAGGTCAAGACATTATGAAAAAAATTATAACAAATAAAAAAGACCTTAACAGGACTTTAAAGAAAATGCTCATAGAATGGAATGATAGAGCCTTAGTAGAAACGCTCGTGGAAGCCAAAGGTAGTTTAAACTGTGCTTTGTTGACTTTAAATTTTGTAAAAGTCAATGATAAAAGTAGCACAACTGCTAAGATACACTGGGGTTTAGAAAGGATGCTAAAGTAGACCAGCCTAGAGGAGACCTCATTCCAAACTGAAGAAGGGAAATATGTTATACTGGGGAGAAGATCTTACATTTGTTAGGACACGAGAGGAAAAACGGTATCTTTCCTCCAAATTATTATAAATAAGAGTTGACCAGGGAAGACCCCCTGAAGATCCTGGCTACAACAAAAAGAGGAAGATTGGCAAGAACAAGCAGACAGGTAATGTATGTGCTGATCCTGCAAGTTGAGAAGAGCTCTGAGACTGTCTGAGACATTAAAAAAGTCTTTGCATAGCCAATAGACCTTATTGACTAAAAAAATCCTGAAGACTTTTCATGTCATTCATTTCAATGGTATAAATATTGATATTACAATTTGATATAATTCAAACTAACTTTTAAAGAAAGACAAATGTCTTTAATCTGCTCAAAGAGCCTAAAACCTCCCTTAATGGATCTTTGCATGCTGCACATTCCATATATAGAATTATGTATTGCATGTAAGGTTTGTATATTGCAGAAAGGAAGAGTCAAGAGGCAACCCTGACAGGATTCTCCCTTGAGGATGTGCACAGGACCCGCTGTTCCAGCTCTCTGCCTGATCCTGCCTCAACTGATGTATTTCGAAAGACTTGCTTTGAAAACAACTTCAGAAAGGGCTGCTATTCCCTCACAGGTTTGGTTTATCTGGCCTTTTAGAAGTAGAGAATAGATCCCTGTCAGGTAGTCCAAACTGTCTTCACAGTACACACCAAAAGCAGTACCTGTGTGTGTAATAAATGGGTATTCTATACACCATAGATTTCTATTGCAAGGGCTGCAGATCCTCACCCTCCTAATGGAATCTACACTCAGGATGACTGAGAGTCTAAAGGTTCCTGCCCAGATCACCACATTTAACAGCAGAATGTCAATGTGGCTCACAGTCCATTCCTAGTCTCGCAGATCAGACTCTGATACTTCAGCCAATCTTCTCTTCCTGGAGTGGGGGACCATGTTCCCCCCCTCCCCCCACTCACCTGGCTTGTGGTCTCCCTCACAGCTGACTACAGGTGCACAAGAGGAGAATTCTGGGAAGAACAAGCAAGCTATCTTCTACTAGTGTTCCTGATTCCTAGGCTAAATTTACCATAGTGCGTCACTAGCTAGGGTCACCCAGCTTGGCTCCAGGACAGTAGCAGCTACCCTACTTATTGAGCAGATATCAACTGACTCAAACAGCACATGGCTTTCCAGCTCTGCCCTTCCACCCTAGGGGCAGACAGGCCTCATTGTGGAAATTTTGTAGCTCTGTAGAAGTTTTTCACATCTCCCAGAGCACTTTTGCCTCCTCTTCTGGGCACAGGATCCCTTGTGTGCACATTGCATTACACACTCAATGTTTTATGCAGTCATCCTTTGATTCAATGGTGTGAGTTCCTGCAGCCAAACATAGGTCACATTCAAATAATAACTGTTGTCAAAGCAAAGAGGATGTAAATTGAAACAACAGTGAAGAATCTATGGCAGGGCTTGGAGGCAGGAGAGAGGGGGAGGGGATGATGGATTATAATATTAGTTATTTTAACTAGTGGAACCAGACTTAATGACCCTAGAGACTAGAGAGCTGTCATAGAGAACACCAGGTTTTACCTATGCCTTTTCTCTCAGGACGAACATCTTAAACCTGGAAATGTGCAGCTCTGTTAGGCGGGGCACTCCATTTTACTCTGAACTTATTTCTATTTTGGTTGAATTACAGTAATTTGATTTCACAATAAGTTCAGGTTTTTTTTTAAATTTACATTCTTGGTTGCCTGGGGTATGGATGGAAGGAAAAAAAAAAGCCAATCTGGACACTTGTTGATCATCTAAAATTGATTACCTCATTACTCATTGATAATATCAACTACTGTAGAAGCAGGAAAGTTTTCTACCCCACCCCTCTCTCCAGGGTTTCTCTGTGTAGCCCTGGCTGTCCTGGAACTCACTCTGTAGACCAGGCTGGCCTCGAACTCAGAAATCTGCCTGCCTCTGCCTCTCAAGTGCTGGGACTAAAGGTGTGCACCACCACTGCCAGGCTACATCTTTTTTCTCATCTCATATTTTGCTATGACTATATGAGCTTCAAAGTTAATCATAGAACTCAATTCTTGCATAGGTCTATTTTCATTTCTAAGTCCCAATAAAAGCCAAAGAGATTGGAGGACACTCATTTACTGGTCTATTTTTTCTTTTTCACTGACCAGTCCAGAGCTCACCTGGAGGAAGTTGCAAGACTGTCTGTCTTCCAAGCATTTGGCAGCAGAGGGAGGATTGAGTGATCAAAGCAATTCTCAACAATATAGCAAAACCAACCCTGAGATACAGGAGTCATTGCTCTAAATGAAATAATAAGTAGCATTGTGAAAAGATGAAACAAATTCTTAACGTCTAGAAAACATTGGAGAATAAAATTAATTACGAGGTAAGAGCAGTGATTTCCTGGCAGAGGAAATGGCATTAAAAGATATGTTTGAACAATCAAATTCACAGCTACAGCCACTGGCCTCTTACTCAATTCTGAGTTGACTAAACTGTGCAAATGCATTGGACTTATCTACAAAGGAGTGCCCCCTAGCTGGAAAATCAATATTCATGGGATGAAGCAAACCTCCCCAAATAGTATACCCATCGTTCATTCACATAACATGGAAATAATACATGCTGGGAAATTAAGAAACCCTGGCCTTTTTCAGGTCCTTGTTCATAATGGTGACTCTAGGAGCTGAATGTCTACCCTGATTCTTCCCAGCACTTGATACAATAAATTATTTCTCCTATTCTGGTTTGAAGGCAAAACCCATGTTCCTCATGCAAATCATGTGTGTGGGGTGTGTGTGTGTGTGTCTGTGTGTGAGACTGTAACAAACAGTTGACTACATGACTCAGGGCTAGGACATCATTGCAGAGAATTCTATGTTTTAGGTTTTTATTTTATGTATATGGGTATCTTCATGCATGTGTCTGTGCACAATATTTCCAAAGTTCATCAGATCCCTTGGGACTGTGGTTACAGGAGATGATTAGCTACCAGGCCATTTCTGTGAATAGAAACTCTGTCATCTATAACAACAATCAGTGCTCTTACCTAGCATCCTATTTTTTCTTGCAGGTTTTTACTTTGTTTTTGTTTTTATTTATTTATTTTTTTCTACTTTATTTACATTTCAAATATTTTCCCCTTTCCAGATCTCCCCTTTGGAACCTCCCTATTCCCTCCTCTCCCTCCCCTGCCTCTGTTGGGGTATTCCCCCACCAACCTACCCACCCACTCTCATCTTCCCTCCTTGGCATTCACCTATACTGGGGGATCTAATACCCTAGGCCCAAGGGACTCTCCTCCCCCTGATGTCTAACAAGACCCTCCTCTGCCTCATATGTGGCCAGCACCATGGGTCACTCCATGTGTATTCTTTGGTTGGTGGATCAGTCTCCAGGAGTATCAGGGGGTCAGCCAGTTGCCACTGTTGCTGCCTTTCTGGGGATGCAAACTCCTTCAGCTCCTTCAGTCCCTTCTCCAAGTCCTCCATCTGGGACCTCCCACTCCACCCTACTGTTGCTGTGAAGTGACTCTTGGGTATTTTGAACTCTTGGGCTAATAACCACTTAACAGTGAGCATATATCATGTTCATTCTTTTGTGACTGTGTTAACTCACTCAGGATATTTTCAAGATCCATCCATCTGTCTGCAAATTTCATGAAGCCATTATTTTCAACTGCTGAATAGTATTCCATTGTGTAAATATACCACATTTTTCTGTATCCATTCCTCTGTGGAGGGACATCTGGGTTGATTCCAGCTTCTGACTATTATAAATATGGCTGCAATGAACATAGTGGAACATGTGTCTTTATTACATGTTAGAGCATCTTCTGGGTATATGCCCAGGAGTGGAATAGCTGGGTCCTCAGGTAGTATTATGTTCATTTTTCTGAGAATCCGCCAAACTGATTTCCAGAGAGGTTGTATCAACCTGCATTCCCACCAGCAATGGAGAAGTGTTCCCCTTTCGCCACATCCTCGCCAACATCTGCTGTCACCTGAGTTTTTGATCTTAGTCATTCTGACTGGTGTGAGGTGAAATCTCAGGGTTGTTTTGATTTGCATTTCCCTGATGACTAAGGATGTTGAACATTTCTTTAGGGGCTTCTCGGCCATTCAAGTTTCCTTGGTTGAGAATTCTGTTTAGCTCTCTTCCCCATTTTTGATAGGGTTATTTGGATCTATGGAGTCTAACTTCTTGAGTTCTTTGTGTATATTGGATATTAGCCCTCTATCAGATGTAGGATTGGTAAAGATCTTTTCCCAATCTGTAGGTTGCCATTTTGTCCTATTTATAGTGTCTTTTGCCTTACAGAAGTTTTGTAATTTTATGAGGTCCCATCTGTCAATTCTAGATCTTAGAGCACAAGCCATTGGTGTTCTGCTTAAGAAATTTTCCCTTGTGCCCATATGTTCTAGACTTTTCCCCACTTTCTCTTCTATTAGATTCAGTGTATCTGGTTTTATGTGGAAGTCCTTGATCCACTTGGACTTGAGCTTTGTACACGCAGATAGGAATGGATCAATTCGCAATCTTCTACGTGTAGACTGCCAGTTGATCCAGCACCATTTGTTGAAGATGCTGTCCTTTTTCCACTGGATGGTATTAGCTCCTTTGTTAAAGATCAAGTGACCATAAGTGTGTGTGTTCATTTCTGGGTCTTTGATTCTATTCGATTGTTCTACCTGCCTGCCACTGTACCAATACCTTGCAGTTTTTATCACTACTGCTCTACAGTATAGCTTGAAGTCAGGGAGGCTGATTCCCCCAGAAGTCCTTTTATTGTTGAGAATAGTTTTTGCCATCCTGGGTTTTTTGTTATTCCATATGAATTTGAGAATTGCTCTTTCTAAGTCTATGAAGAATTGAGTTGGGATTTTGATGAGGATTGCATTGAATCTGTAGATTGCTTTCCGCAGGATTGCCATTTTAACTATATTAATCCTGCCAATCCCTCAGTCAATCCCTGCCAATTCTTAGTCATCAGGGAAATGCAAATCAAAACAACCCTGAGATTTCACCTCACATCAGTCAGAATGACTAAGATCAAAAACTCAGGTGACAGCAGATGTTGGCGAGGATGTAGCGAAAGGGGAACACTTCTCCATTGCTGGTGGGAATGCAGGTTGATACAACCTCTCTGGAAATCAGTTTGGCGGATTCTCAGAGAAGATCTTTCCATCTACTGAGTTCTTTTTCGATTTCTTTCTTCAGAGACTTGAAGTTCTTGTCATACAGATTTTTCACTTGTTTGGTTAGAGTCATACCAAGATAGTTTGTATTGTTTGTGACAATTGTGAAGGGTGTTATTTCCCTAATTTCTTTCTCAGCCTGTTTATCCTTTGAGTATAGGCAGGCTACTGATTTGCTTGAGTTAGTTTTGCATTCAGCCACTTTGCTGAAGTTGTTTATCAGCTGTAGTAGATCTCTGGTTGAGTTTTTCGGATCACTTAAGTATACAATCATATCATCTGGAAATAGTGTTATTTGGATTTCTTCCTTTCCAATTTGTATCCCTTTGACCTCCTTTTTTGTCTGATTGCTTTAGCTAGAACTTCAAGTACGATATTGAATAGATAGGAGAGAGAGGCCAGCCTTGTCTAGTCCCTGATTTTAGTGGGATTGCTTCAAGTTTCTCTCCATTTAGTTTGATGTTGGCTACTCGTTTGCTGTATATTGCTTTTACTATGTTTAGGTATGCTCCTTGAATTCCTGATCTTTCCAAGACTTTTATCATGAAGGGATGTTGAACTTTGTCAAATGCTTTTTCAGCATCTAATGAAATGACCATGTGGTTTTTTTCTTTGAGTTTGTTTATGTAATGGATTACATTGATGGATTTCCGGGTATTGAACCATCCCTGCATCCCTGGGATGAAGCCTACTTGATCATGGTGAGTGTTTGTTTTGATGTGTTCTTGGATTCGGTTTGCAAGAATTTTACTGAGTATTTTTGCATCAATATACATAAGGGAAATTGGTCTGAAGTCTTCTTTTATTGTTGGGTCTTTGTGAGTCTTTGGTATCAGTGTAACTGTGGCCTCATAGAATGAATTGGGTAGTGTTCCTTCCATTTCTATTTTGTGGAATAGATTGAAGAGTATTGGTATTAGGTGTTCTTTGAAGGTCTGATAGAATTCTGCACTGAACCCATCTGGTCCTGGTTTTTTTTTGGTTGGGAGACTTTTAATGACTGCTTCTATTTCTTTAGGGGTTATGGGACTGTTTAGATGGTTTATCTGATACTGATTTAACTTTGGTAATTGGTATCTGTCTAGAAACTTGTCCATTTCATCCAGATTTTCCAATTTGTTGCCTATAGGCTTTTGTAGTAGGATCTGATGATATTTTTTTTAATTTCCTCAGAGTCTGTTGTTACATCTCCCTTTTCATCTCTAATTTTATTAATTTGCACACTGTCTCTGTGCCCTCTGGTTAGTCTGGCTAAGGGTTTATCTATCTTGTTGATTTTCTCAAAGAACCAGCTCTTGGTTATGTTGATTCTTTGAATAGTTCTTTTAGTTTCTACTTGGTTGATTTCAGCCCTTAATTTGATTATTTCCTGCCTTCTACTCATCTTGGGTGTATTAACTTCTTTTTCTTCTAGAACATTCAGCTGTGCTGTTAAGCTGTTAGTATATACTCTCCAGTTTCTTTTTGGAGGCATTCAGAGCTATGAGTTTTCCTCTTAACACTGCTTTCATTGTGTCCCATAGGTTTGTGTAAGTTGTACTTTCATTTTCATTAAATTGTAGGAAGTCTTTAATTTCTTTCTTTATTTCTTCCTTGACCAAGTCATCATTGAGCAGAGCATTGTTCAGCTTCAATGTGTATGTGGGCTTTCCGTTGTTGTTGTTGCCATTGAATACCAACCTTAATCCGTAGTGATCTGATAGGAGGCATGGGATTATTTCAATCTTCTTATATCTGTTGAGGTTTATTTTCTGACCAATTATAGGATCAATTTTGGAGAAGGTACCATGAGATGCTGAGAAGAAGGTATATTCTTTTGATGTAGGATGAAATGTTCTATAGATATCTGTTAAACCCATTTGGCTCATGGCATCTGTTGGTTTCACTGTGTCTCTGTTTAGTTTATGTTTCCAAGATCTGTCCATTGTTGATAGTGGGGTTTTGAAATCTCCCACTATTATTGTGTGAGGTGTAATGTGTGCTTTGAGCTTTAGTAGAGTTTCTTTTATGAATGTGGGAGCTCTTGCATTCGGGGCATAGATGTTCAGAATTGAGAGTTCTTCTTGGTAGATTTTTCCTTTGATGAGTATGAAGT
This sequence comes from Rhynchomys soricoides, assembly GCA_019843965.1. Taxonomy (NCBI): domain Eukaryota; kingdom Metazoa; phylum Chordata; class Mammalia; order Rodentia; family Muridae; genus Rhynchomys; species Rhynchomys soricoides. The sequence goes on along the minus strand of JADRCH010000596.1, from coordinate 128,119 downwards.
GTCCTTCCTTATCTTTTTTGATGACTTTTGGTTGAAAGTTAATTTTATCTGATATTAGAATGGCTGCTCCAGCCTGTTTCTTGGGGCCATTTGCCTGGAAAATTGTTTTCCAGCCCTTTACTCTGAGGTAGTGTTTGTCTTTAACATGGAGGTGCGTTTCCTGGATGCAGCAAAATGCTGGGTCCTATTTATGGATTCAGTCTGTCAGTCTATATCTTTTTATTGGGGAGTTGAGACCACTGATGTTAAGAGATATTAAAGAATAGTGGTTGTTATTTCCTGTTATTTTTGATGTTGTTTATATGTTTGTGCAGCTATCTTCTTTTGAGTTTGTTGAAAGATTATTTTCTTGCTTTTTCTTGAGTGTAGTTTCACTCCTTGAGTTGGCATTTTCCATGTATTATTCTTTGTAGGGCTGAGTTTGTGGAAACATACTGTGAAAATTTGGATTTGTCACAGAATATTTTGGTTTCACCATCTATGATTATTGAGAGTTTTGCTGGTATAGCAGCCTGGGCTGGCATTCATGTTCTTTTAGAGTCTGTATGAGATCTGCCCAGGATCTTCTAGCTTTCATAGTCTCTGGTGAGAAGTCTGGTGTAATTCTGATAGGTCTGCCTTTATATGTTACTTGCCCTTTTTCCCTTACTGCTTTTAATATTCTTACCTTATTTTGTGTATTTTGTGTTTTGAGTATAATGTGACAGGAGGAATTTCTTTTCTGGTCCACTGTATTTGGCGTTCTGTAGGCTTCCTGTATATTTATGTTCATCTCTTTCTTTAGGTTAGGGAAGTTTTCTTCTATAATTTTGCTAAAGATATTTACTGGTCCTTAAAATTGGGAATCTTCCCTCTCTTCTATACCTATTATCCTCAGGTGCTGTCTTCTCATGGCATCTTGGATATCTTGGATATTTTGGGTTAGGAGCTTTTTGGATTTTGTGTTTTCTTTGACTGTTGTATCCATGTTTTCTATGGTATCTTCCACACCTGACATTCTCTCTTCCATCTCTTGTATTCTGTTGTTGATGCTTGCATCTATGACTTCTGATTTCTTTCCTATGTCCTCTAACTCCAGGGTTGTCTCCCTTTGTGATTTCTTTACTGTTTCTATTTTTTTTTAAATTCCTGGATGGTTTTGTTCATTTGTTTAATTGTGTTTTCATGTATTTCCTCCTGTTTCATTGTGTTTTCCTATAATTCTTTAAGGGATTTTTGTGTGTCCTCTTTAAGGGTTTCCAGTTGTTTACCTGTGTTCTTCTGTTTTTCTTTAAGGAAGTTATTTATTTCCTTCTTAAAATCTTCTATCATCTTCTTGATATGTGATTTTAAGTCTGAGTCTTCCTTTTCTGGTGTGTTGGGAGTATCCAGGGCTGTCTGTCATGGGAGAGCTGGGTTCTGATGAAGCCAAGTAGTCTTGGTTTCTGTTCCTTGTGTTCTTGCCCTTGCCTTTTACCATCTGGTTATCTCTGGTGTTAGCTGGTCTTTCTCTCTCTGACTGTGGCTTGTCTTTCCTTCAAGCCCAGATGTCAATATTCCTTAGAGACCAGTTCTCTTTCCTGGCTGTTCCTCAGTCCCTGCATCTGGAGTCCTCCTGTTGCTGGCTTTTCCACACACGTGGGTGGCTCTCTTTCTCCCTGTGCTGTTTGGCTATGGAGGCCTGGTGGCCCAGGCATAGGTCTTCCATCTCAGGTGGAAACTTGCAGGCTCTTACCTCCTTGTTTTTCCTCAGTCCCTGCGTCTGGAGCCCTCCTTCTGCTGGCTTTTCCACACAAGTGGTTGGCTCACTTTCTCCTGGCACTGTTTGGCTACAGAGGCCTTGTGGGCCAGGCAGAGGTCTCCTGCTACAGGTGAAAACCTGCAGGTTCTTATCTCCAGGCTTTTCCTCAGTTCCTGCATCTGGAGTCCTCCTTCCCAGGTAAATTATTTAAACATTCCTATAACCTCTAAGAAAATAGGAGCTGTAATTAAAAATATATCAACCAAAGAAGCCCAAGGCCAGATGGTTTTAGCACAGAATTCTACCAAACTTTCAAATAACAGCTAATACCAGTACTCCTCAAAAGTAGTTCATTAAAAGGAACAGAAGAAACATTGCCACACTCATTGTATGAGGCCACAGTCACCCTAATATCTAAATCACACAAAGGCTCAACAAAACAGGAAACTTCAGACCAATTTCTCTAATGTACATTAAAACCAAAATACTCAATCAAATAAAAACAAACTGAATGCAGGAATGCATCAATAACATCATACATCATCAACAACTAGGATTCATAACAGGGATGCAGGGAAAGTTCAATATACAAATATATTTCAAGGTATTCTAACATATGAACAAACTGAAAGAAAAAAGAATTAGATGATAATCTCACTAGATGCTGAAAAAGTCTTTGGCAAAATCCAACACCCCTTCATGTTACCAGTCTTGTAGAAATCCAGGATACTTTGTGTGTCTCTAAACATAATAAACACAATATACAGCAAGCCAGTAGCCAAGACCAAATTAAATGGAGAAAAACTTAATGCAATTCCATTAAAATTAGATAGAAGTCAAGGCTGTACATTCTCTCCATTCAAAATAGTACTTGCAGTACTAGCTGGAGCAATAAGAAAACTAAAGGAGATTAAAGGTATTCAAATTGGAATAGAAGAAATTAAAGTATGACTATTCACCGATATGATAAAATACATAAGTGACCTCAAACATTCTTCCAGAGAAATTCTACAGCTGAAAAACACCTTTTCAAAAGTGGCTGAACAAACAAAACAAAACAAAACAAACAAAAAAAAACCCTCAATAGTCCTCCTTTAAACAAATGTATATAGGCTGAGAATTTATTAGGGAAAGAATACCATTTACAGTAACCACAAGTTATATGAAATATCTTGTTGTAAGTACAGACAAGGAAGTGAAAGACCTGTATGAAAAAAAACTTTAAGCCTCTGATGAAGAAAGAAATTGAGGAAGATATAAGAAGATGGAAAGATCTCCCCAGCTCTTGGATCAGGAGGATTGACATAGTAAATACAAATATCTTGCTAAAATCAATGTATAGATTAAATACAATACCCACCAAAATTTGGCAACAATTCTTTACATTCTTTAAAGAGCAGTTCTAAATTTCATGTGAAAAAAGAAAAAAGACTCAGGGTATGTAAAACAATCCTGTACAAGAAAATAACTTCTAGAAGTAGCACCATGCCTGATTTCAAGCTATACTACAGAGGGATAGTAATTAAAACTGCATGGTGTTGACATAAAAACAGATGTGATCAGTGGAATAGAATGAAATACTTAAAAATAAACCTTCATACCTATGGACACTTGATATTTGAAAAAGAAGCCAAAATGATACAACAGGAAAAAAATCATCTTCAACAAATGGTGCTGGTCTAACTGGATGTCTGCATGTAGGAGAATACAAATAAACCCATATTTATCATTCTGCACATAATTCAAATCCAAATGCATCAAAGACCTCAACATAAAACCTGGCACACTAAATATAATAGAAGATAAAATGAGAAACTGCCTTGAACTCATTGGCACAGAACACAACTTCCTAAAGAGAATACAAATAGCTCAGGCACTAAGATAAACAATTAATAAATTTGATCTCATGAAATGTAAAACCTTTTGCTAGGCTAAGGACACCATCAATAGGATAAACCAGCAGCCTGGGGAATGGAAAAAAGATCTTCACCAACTGTACATTCAACAGAGGTCTAATATCCAAAATTTATAAAGAGCTCAAGAAATTAGATATAAAAAGATCAAATTAGCCAATTTAAAAATGAGATACTGGGATGGGGGAGGTCTTTCATAGAAGCAGGAGGAGGGAGGATGTAATAGGGGGTATCTGGAGGGGAAACTGGGAAGGGGGAAAATAAGATACAGAGCTAAACAGAATTCTCAACAGAGGAATCTTGAATAAAATAATAAATTATGGAAATAAAATAAAATATTTTCAAACACATACTTTTACAAAAATTTTCAGTGTCTAAATGTACAATATGATTAATGACTTCATGTTATATGTGGTTGATTTACCTTTTTTTTGTTTCTATTCAATATTCTACCTCAATACTCATCAACTAGTTCTCTGGTTTCACTTACTCTGTACAAGATTTATTTTTCATTGAATTCATTTTGACACAAGAATTTTCTATTGTGAACATCTTGGCCAAGAACTAGTAATGTTTTCACTTCAACGTGTTTAGTTTCACTAGGTCAAGTACATGCAGATATCCCTAGCTCATCATTCAACTAGCATTCAATAATTCAGTTATATGACATTGCATTTTTCCTAGTTGTCACATGATATGATTTCACATTAATCTATGTAATAAATGGGAAACATTTTTTTAATACTGTTTATATGTCATAGATACATTGGTATTGATGAGTTAATGACTATTCTTTAATGTATTAGTGAGTTAATGACATCCTTTAAGGTTAAAAATCTTCACCTGAATGTTTGACATATATTATAGAAATTCCTGAAGTGACACAACTGTAGAATTAACATGATACATGAAAATGTTTACAGATAATGTTTTTCTTCATAATGGGTGATGTCATGAATATGTTTTTCACATATTTACCATGTGGGGATTATATGCATCACATGACAGCTTTCGGACCCTTTTTATATTGGAAACTCATCACATGATCTTGAGTTTACTGTTTTGATGCAAATGAAGCAGGGCAGTGAGAGGAAATCTTGGATCTTAAACATGCTGTGAAATTCATGAGGTAAATTAATGGTGCTAGAAAAAAATCATCCTGAGTGAGATAACCAGACACAAAAAGACAAATAAGCCATCTAATCATTTACACGAGGTTTTATCTGTTATGTATTAATACAGCAGGATACAACCCATACAGCTATTGATTTCAGGTATAAAGTAATGGCCTGAGAGAGTAAAGAATCACCCTAGGAAGTAAAAATGATATGTCTTGTTATGGATGGATGGGATGCAAGACAGGAATAGGAAGATCAAATGAGGAAGAGAGAAGAGGTGAATACAGAAAGGAGAATGAGAATCAACAGCTAAATCTAGGGATCATTTGAGGGGTTAGATTTGAAAACCAGTATAGTTGAAGTTACTTAAAATATATACGTAACTGGAAGAAAAACTAATTGGAATCACCAAATATTGGTAAATCAGTATGCCTTTTCTGCAGAACGTTGGGAGTCAGTCTACCTCACGATCCAGCTTAACTGCTCTTGGGAAATATACCCAAAGTATGCTTCATCCTACCACCAGGTCATTTGATTAACCATGTTTGTTGCTGCTCCACTTACAAAAACCAGAAACTGGAAACAACCTAGATGTCCCCAAACAGAAGAATGAATAAAGCAAATATGATACATTTACATAATAGAATATTAATACTCAGATATTAAAATTATATCATGAAATTTGCAGACAAATTTATGGAAATAGAAAAGATTATCCTGAGTAAGGTATAGTAATCCTAGAAAAACAAATATTGTATGTAATTGCTTATATATTTATATTAGCTGTTAAATAGATTATAATAAAGATACATGCTACAGTGGTTAGGAATAGAGGAATAGACTAGATGGTCCCATAATCTCCATGGGAGGTCAGAATTTATGGGTGGACTGAGCCAAGAGGGATGAAAATAGAATGAGCACCTAGGAGGTGGGAGGTGAGATGGAACTGAGGGAAGAAGGGGGACAAAGACAGCTAGAAATAAAAGGCATTGAAGGAGCAATATGAAAGCCTGATGCAGTTGAAGCATCCTATAATATATGAAGGTGATCCTAAAGAAGTCTCCATAGTGAGGGAAACAGAAACCCATTGTCCATCTTTGGTCAACAAATGAGGCCATGAGTACTGGGACTGGGTTCCATGAATATGAGTTGTTGGTTTAACAGGTGCAGTGGAATTGCCCACCCCTCCAAAAACAGGCTATTGCCTAGACATTAGGTTGCTCTGCAAAAACTAAGAGCAAAGTCCCACTGCAAAAGATAACACAGCACAATTCACTAACATGGAGTGGTGGAACATACCTTTCTTCAGATATTGGAGGGTCCACATGAAGACCAAGCTGCACTTCAACATGTGCAGGTGGTCTAGGTTTATCCCATGCTCTCTCTCTTTCAACCACAAGATTTTTAATCTACATTTAGTCCTGCCCACAACTATGCTGGATATTGACAGTATAAACCTCGAGGGAGTAACCGACCAATGTCTGATTTTACTCCATGAGATGGAACCCATTCCTGATACTCTTTGAGCAAAACAGGAACCAGAGACTAGACAGATCAAAGACCTTGGGTAAAACCAATATTACTCATATCAGAATGTGACTCCTAAACATATTCTGCCATACACACATCAATGCGTTATTCAGCAATTACCAGAGAGGCTTCATTCTTTATTCCTGCAGCAGAAAGGAGCAAATACAAAGACACAATCCAGACATTGTGCAAAGAGAATGAGAAAGAGAGAGAGAGAGAGAGAGAGAGAGAGAGAGAGAGAGAGAGAGGCAGATAGATAAAGATAGACAGAGACAGAGAGATGGTAAGACAGAGAGAGGCAGAGAGAGACAGAGAGACAGAGAGACAGAGTCAGAGAGACAAAGACAAACACAAACACACAGAGAATACAATAGACAGCTCTAAGTGAGGTGTCTCTCCATCTATTCCTTTCTCTCAAAATTGAGAACACCCCAGAGAAGATAAAGCAGAAGGAGTAGGGAAGCCAAACGGGACAAAGGACACCAGAAGTACAATGTTTTCTATGACAGATATGCAATGAACACACAGAGATTGCAACAAGAATCACAGGGCCTCTATAGGTCTGCACTAAGTCCGCTGCATATATATTAGAACTTTCAGTATACTGCTTTTATGGAACTCCTAAACAAGTGAGTCTCTGATTCTTGAGTGCTGTCTTGGAACTTTTACGTTTTGTTGTTATCTCATTGAAACCTGTTCTATCCTAATGACACACAGATAAGGAGTAGACCCAGATCAGAGAGGAGGTGGGAAGAAATCTTAAAGACATGTAGGGAGGGGAAATATATTCAGATTATATTGTGTGAGAAAAGAATCTATGTTCAATAAAAGGAAGACAGATTTTAAATGAACACATAACAGGAAATAAATACAACAAGAGAAAATTAGCAATAATAGAGATAACATATATGTACTGGAGAAATCACACCTAACTCCTTAGTCACCTACCATGTAAATCAACAAAAACAAAAACCCACTTGTACTGGAAATAATGATAAAGAGGATTTGAGGAATCCAAGTTTTAAGTAAATCCTACATGTGTAGGAGTATTGTTTGAAAATATAATGAAATGGTGCTAAAATCACTGTGTCCATGTTGAAATGAAACAGACCATTAATTTTTGGGAAAGGTATTCAGGGAAGGTATGTGCAATAGCTCAGTAATATAAGTCAAGGATGATGTCAATATCTAGAATGTGTGAGTTCAAAAGGAAATAAAACTAATAGCAATGCTTAAACTTCTAATCGGGAATAAGTGATAATCTCTTACTCATATCCAGTTTTTTGTTCTTTTTTTTTTTTTTTTCATTTACTTAGGTATAGCAGACTCCTATGGACAAGCTGGATCCTTCTCTGTAAGCCTATATTTATTTACCTGTCTCGTTGAAAATTTCATTTTCGGCACAAGGAGTACAATCAAAGCAGCAGACAGCCTTGCCTTCCTTGGCAGCTTTCTTGAATCCAGACCTACAGCTCTCACTATACACGGATTGAGGAATTTAAGAGAAAAGAAAGCTATTAGCAAATACCTGGGATTCTTTGAAGAATCTGAATAAATAGAGAATTTCTGAGTATAATTGAGCAGTTAATTTTCAATTGCTTACACTTACAATTGAAATGAGTTTTGGTATTACTAATTTTATCAGGTTTTGGGTGACACAGCCCACATGTCTTGGTCCAATTCCTGAAGATGTTGATAAGTATAGGTGATTAAAGTAGTGTGCAAGAAGTTATGATTTACATTCAGCTTGAACTTCTCTCTATGCTTACCGGCTGCTAGGGAGAACTTTTATATTGAAAGTGGTTGTTAATGTTGATTGACTTTACAGGTCTTGGAATAATCATGGAAGCAAATTTTATGCATATCCATCAGTAGGTTTATACAGGCACTTACCTGAGATAAGAAGAACCACCACAAAATGGGTGTCAGTGTTTCACTAGCTACTGTCACTCACAGAATGAAAAGGTGATAGGAATGAGACACCACATTATTTGATCCCTAATTTCACTCTAATTCTGGTCTATGAACATGATTCCATCACTGCTTCTTGCTTTTACAACATCCTGTTCCCACAATATCATGATGGCTCACAGAGTCAGCCAAAACAAACCTGCCCCCCCCCCAGTTGCTTTTGTTGACTATTTACATGATTATCAAGTCAAGCATTAAAACACACACACACACACACACACACACACACACACACACACTTGTCATACTATTATGACTTTACAGAGGCTGGGAAAGTAAAATACCACCTTACCTTATTGTAATTTTTTCATCTATGTGACAAAGTGAACCTATCAGTGGTTTGAGGCAGTAACTAATAGACACTGTATTTTTAAGGAATATATGAGTGTTAACAAATGTAGAAATAAACATATCCATTGATCAGAGTCAAGGAATGAAAAAATAGTCTGTGTTACATGTTTTTATGTGAAGATCCTTATTGATAGTTCAATATTTATTGGTACTAAGAGTCGGAAAATAAGTCTAGTTGGCTTTTTTCTACTTTGTGGGTTCTTTCTTCTCCCTTTCTCTACCCCTTCTTCCACCCTTTTAACCCTCTAATGCCAGATAAGAGAGAGAAAAGGATAGAGGGGAAAGAAAGCAACATTAGTTTAGACTACTTCCTGCTGATTAGCAATTTAGAATTCCTTGGGGTAAGTTTTGATCTTTCCTGTCAGAATAGCTAATTTCTTTTTCTTTTTGTTTCTTTGTACACAATTACTTAACAAACTACAAACAACAGTAACCAACATCAACCAAAGAATAAGCAACATCCTACTAATATCAACCCGCCTCTCCTGGCCCTAGCATGTATATACCCTCTGAAAAATCCCCAGAATTCCAAATGTCACACAATCACAGAAACTTTCTGCAGCTGGCAAAATCATGCCCTTTCTAGAGCACGAGGCAAATCATAGTCGGCTGCTGTGAAGGAACTGCACACCCCACACCTGGGATTAAAGCAAAAGCACAGTCTTATAATAATTCTGTGTGTCTTAAGGAAACTAAAACTCCAAACGCATCACTAAATTTCCCCCTTTCTGCTTTAAGCCATTAACTGTGCTATGTGTACAGGAAATTATAAACAGAGACATTATCTAGATCCAAGTCTAGAGCAGCACTGCCTTGTAGCATGCATTGGATCTGTAATACTTAGTTGAGGATTTTCAGTCTGTACATTAGTTACTCCTTGGCTGACAAGAGGCCAACAGTTCATACTTCTTGCTATGGGGTCTTAAGCCATCCCCCCACCCCTTTTTGTTTCCTGGCTGTATGAACTTGCATTTGGGTATTTCTCTTGGACCTACACTCATTGGCCTAGTGGCAAACATTGCCACTTTGCCTGGAAGCCTAGGCCTTCATTCTGGTTTATATATAGAAAAACCATTACCCTTAGAGATGCCATGTTTACAATTTTGTTGCAAATGACTGTATTTCCTACAATTGAAGCACCAAACATCTTGAGATCTGAGACCTTTAGGGGCTTGGTCACAGTCTCTTTGCAGAAGCATTGTAGTATTTCCCACAGTTGAACTACTGGGAATTATGATATCGGAGACCTCTAGCTACATATAGCTTGACCTATGATATTAGCATGGTATAAGATAGAATCATATTAGTCATATCCTTTATCCATTGTTCCATAAGTACAGCCCATGCTGCTAATGGTCTAATAACTGTATCATATTTAGTATTTGCATTTTCAAACTTCAGGTCTCTATCAACACCTGCCTGTCATCAGAGATATGACGCAGTTCACAGTTGAGGCCAATCTTTGTTTAAAAAAAAAAAAAATCAGTGAAGGCTTCTTCAGAGTCTGATATAATCTTTGTAAATGAGAAGGACCTTTCACTGGGCTTTGCAATTTTGTCCCAAGCTCCTAGGGCCAGTAGATTTCATTGTTCTCTAGTAGTACCATAAAATTGAATTTTCTATTAGTGTACTGCCCTTAACCCAGAAACTGATCTTTGACTATATTTATTCCCCTTGCTCTATTTTGCTGTTCAATATTCACAGTTCTTTCCCTCCACCATGTTAACCATTGTGCCTGCAGACTGGCCTCCAGTACAGCTGTCACCAATCCCTTCCAGTCTTGGAGAATAATTCTATTTTGAATAACCCAGTTGTTTAGAATTTATTTTATATATGGCAAGCGCATCCCATTTGAAATCACAGCCTCTTTAAAATGCCTTAGATTTACCATTTCTATAGGACATGATCCTATCTTGTCATAACCTTGTTCCTCCCCATTAGCGGGCTGACTATTGGGAAAGCTGATGGTGATTTCATAACCTGGGGCCACGTTTGAGATGAGCCCTTTCTCTTACAAAGAGCTGTTTCATCAGATTGTCCTCTTGCCTTGTTAGCTTTTCTCTGACCTAACTGCCCTCTGGCACAGTTTGTTTTCCTCTTTCCTCCTCTGGGAAACGCCCACTCCCTAGTTCGGTCTCTGGGACTGGGCCTTTTAGTTCTCTCTTTTCTGGTGCTCGCCTCTCTACCACTTCCACCCACATTTTTTCCAGTTGCATAGCCAGCTCTGCAACCCTTTCAGAAAAGACAGAGCAGAAAGAGTGAACCCTTTTGTTTTCCCATGTCGGCCATTTCTTGTTTCCCGGGTGCCTCTATTTCTAGCTGCAATTTTTCCAGCCATTCTTCCACGCTTTTTTGAAACAGAATATAGGAGGAAGAACATGAAAAACCAGAAAATCATCTCTGGGAGCAGAGCAAGAGATATCCCAGTGGAAGCAGCTGCAATAATTTTTTGGCTGGTGTCTCAAAAAAAAAAAAAAATCCATTCCTTTGTCCCTGCTGTTTTCTCTTTGGCATATGAAATCACATTTCCCATTCTGGGTACCACTTTATAGATGGCTTATGCTACTTTGTGGGATCCTTCTTCCACCCTTCTCCACCCCTGTTCTTCAACCCTTTCAGCCTCCTAACAGTAGACAGGAAAGGGGGAAAAGGGATAAAGGGAAAAGAGGGCGACGCCATTGTTAGACTATTTCCTGCTTATTAGGGGTGTCGAGTTCCTGGGGACAGGTTTGATCTTTGCTGTCAGGATCTTTAACTGCTTCTTGTTGTTTCTACGAATAAGACTGCTTAACAAATGGTGATCAAGAGCAACCAGCAACCCAGCACAAAAAGCCCCACCTCTGAAAGGTCCCCAGAATTCCAAATGCCACACAATCCCAGAAACTATCTGCATCTGGCAGAATTATGCCTCTGCTAGAGCACAAGGCAAAGCATAATCAGCCGCTGTGAAGCAGCTCTGTACTCCATACCTGGGAGAAAAATGAAAACATATTCTTATAATATTTCCATGTGGTTTTTTTTTTTAAAAAACAAAACAAAAAAACTCCAAAATTTTCACTACATGAGTTTTCACATTGTTTGCATTCACAGGATTCCCTTCTTACAGAACAATGTTTAATGTCTTAGGCAACATGATTCTACTTCATTATGAGTTATTCCATACATTTGAAGGGGATGGTCACTTCAGAAAGCTATCCCACTTTATACTCATACTGCTACATATGAATTTTTCTGTACAATTGAAGAGAACTGTAAAAATAATTTATCACATTATTCACATTCCCCCTCCCAATGAAATTTCTCTCTCCTAAAAGAATTGTGATATGGTAACGCTTTAATCACATTGTTTACATACATAGGGTTCTTTTACAAATGTGAGTTCTTTCATGCCTCTGAAGAAAAGAAGGATAAACGAAGATCTTACCACATTGCTTACATTCATTGAGTTTTTGTATAGCATGGATTTGTTTGTGGTTTTGAAATGAACTGTAACGTCTGAAGATTTTACCACACTGTTGACATTGATAGGATTTTTCCTCAATGTGGTTTCTTACATGTTCTCGGAGGGAACTACGGGATTTAAAGGCCTTACCACATTGCTTACAATCATAGGGCTTTTCACTACTATGAGTCCGTTCATGCATTCGAAGTAAGGATGGATAAACGAAGCACTTCCCACATTGTTTACATTCATAGGGCTTTTCCCCACTGTGAAGTTTTTTGTGGACCCGAAAGGAACTGTGACCTCTAAAGGCTTTCCCACACTGTTTACATTCGTAGGGCTTCACACCACTGTGAATTCTTTCGTGTGTCTGGAGTAAGCAGGGATAAATAAAGGACCTGCCACATTGTTTACAC
>JADRCH010000596.1:90651-115648 GCA_019843965.1 Rhynchomys soricoides | reverse complement strand
ACTGCTTACAGTTATAGGGCTTTTCTGCACTGTGAGTTCTTTCATGTATTCGAAGTAAAGAAGGATAAACGAAGGACTTACCACACTCTTTACATGCATAGGGTTTTCCCCCAGAGTGAGTTCTATCATGTATTTGGAGCAAATATGGATAAACGAAGGACCTGTCACACTGTCTACATTCATAGAGATTTTTCCCAGTATGAATTATTTTATGTCTTTGAAGGGAATTGTGATATCTGAAGGAATTCCCACACTCTTCACATTTATATGGTTTTTCCCCAGTATGAGTTCTACTATGTAACTGAAGAGATCTCTGGCATATGAAGGTTTTGCTACAATGCTTACATTTGTAAGGCTTTATGTCAGTATGAATTCTTTTATGTCTCTGAAGGGAATTGTAACTTTTGAAAGCTTCACCACACTGTTTACAAGCATAGGGTTTTTCCCCAGTGTGAGTTCTTTCATGCATTTTAAGTAAAGAGGGGAAAATGAAGGCTTTATCACATTGTTTACATGGATAGGGCTTTTCCCCAGTGTGAGATCTTTCATGCAGTTTAAGTAAGGAGGGATAAATGAAGGCTTTACTGCACATCTTACATTTATAGGGTTTCTCACCAGTATGAGACTTTTGATGCATTTTAAGTAAATACCGATTAATAAAAGATTTAATGCATTGTTTACATTCATAAGGTTTTTCTCCAGTATGAGTTCTTTCATGGACTCGAAGGTCACTGAGGCGTCTGAACGCTTTCCCACACTGTTTACATCCATAGGGTTTGACACCACTGTGAGTTCTTTCGTGAATCTGGAGTAAGCAGGGATAAATAAAGGACCTGCCACATTGTTTACACTCATAGGGCTTTTCCCCTGTATGATTTCTTTCATGGACTCGAAGGGAACTGTGAGATTTAAAGGCTTTACCACACTGCTTACAGTTATAGGGCTTTTCTGCACTGTGAGTTCTTTCATGTGTTTGAAGTAAAGAAGGGTAAATGAAGGACTTACCACACTGTTTACATTCATAGGGCTTTTCCCCAGTATGAACTTTTTTATGGCGCCAAAAGGAACTGTTAACTCTGAAGGCTTTCCCACACTGTTTACATTCATAAGGCTTTTCCCCAGTATGAACTCTTATATGTGACTGAAGTGATCCCGGACAGATGAACACTTTATTACAATAATGACATTTATAAGGCTTTTCCTCAATATGAGCTATTTTATGTTTTTGAAGAGAACTGAGATTTCTGAAAGCTTTCCCACATTGTAGGCATCCATAGGGCTTTTCATTGGAGTGAGTTATTTCGTGTTTTTGAAGTAAAGAAGGATACATGAAAGATTTACTACACAGTTTACATTCATAGGACCTTTTTCTTGTATTAATTCTTCCATAACTTTCAAAGGAACCAAAAGAACTCTGAGCTCTACCAAACGGTTTGTGTTCATTATCCATTTCTGCATTGTCATTTCTTTCATGGGTGTAAAATGATTTAGCAGAAAGACAGTTTTTTTCTTTCTGTTCACAGTGCCTCTCTCCAACAGGAGTTTCTTGATGTCTTCCAGCTGAGCTAAGAAAACCAAAGGATGTGCCGCATACATTATAAGGCCTGCTCATACTGAGGCTTTGCGTATATGTTTGAATACTTGTAACAGAATTCAAAGGTTTCCAGGTCTGTTCACATTTATATTGTATCCTGCCACTTTCATCAAGCTCAGCGTTTGTACGAGGGAAGATGTTTGTCAGATTTGGTGTCTTGGTGAAAATTTCTCCAGATTGACCACCTTCGGTACTCTCATACAGTCTCTCAAACATACACACGCTGTTAGAACAATGAAACACACATTAGCAATAGTGGTTTTACTCACTTCTTGATTATTAGTCAGTTTTGGGTATGGACTACTCCAAAATAAGAGAAAATTTAAAAAGTCTGGAACAGGTGAATGCTTTGAAATCAAGTGCACTTGTGATTTTCTGATATGGCTTCCACAGAGTTGTCTTAAAATACATTTCTTAGAATTACTTCCAAATGACCTAAAGATGACTAAATTTAAACCTCTGCATATTTCTTTCTCTTTAAATTTCACAATATATTAAGATCAATTCATGGATTCTCTGCCTCTACATGGACCTTACCTTTGACTTCTCCCAGGATTTGTGTGCTGACCTTCCATGCTCTGGTCTTCCCATTTGTTTCCTAAAAAGGAATGCCAGGTAAATTATGAAAAATTGTTATATATTGCATAAAAACTATCATTTTATAGTTTCAATGTATACTGAAACTATGTCTGATTTATTTACCAAATTCTATCCTTTCCACATACAAGACAGACTAGAACACTGATAACCCGAATACTTGTTCTCTAATGAGAAAGTGAAGGGATGATGATACTCTTACCGACACAAGCAAAGTTATTGTAGATTTCCAGCATTACATCTCTGTATAGATGCTTCTGAGAAGGATCCAGCAAAGCCCACTCTTCCTCGGTGAAGTTCACAGCCACATCCTCAAAGACAACTAAATCCTAAAGTACTCCATAAATATGTGCAAGAGAAATGGTGAAATATAAGGTACCATACATCTAAATTCAACTGACAAGAAATTGATGAAGTTCTTGTGTAGTTTCCAAACATTTTATCTCATGGCATAGACAGGTCTCAGACAATGTTAAGACTCCTCTTAGACCTGGGCACAGGGAGTAGGATATACTGCTGGACCACCCCAATCTTTCTCTTTAAGGTGGATCTCTAGTGCTTTCCACTAAAAAAAAAAAAAAAAAAAAAAAAAGTCTATCATTCTATCACCTGTAGAGCATTGTTGCTGGTACTTAGAAATTCCTCATAAAAAAGCTTAAGCTTTGAAGTCATAAGAGAATGATAAGTTCTAACACAGATTCCATGAATATAAACTAGAAGATTAATTCACTCAGCCTAAATGATTTATGCAACTACTGTGACATTTTCTGAATTCCTGTGACCCTTATCAGTCTAATACAAACTATAGTATTTAGAAGGTCTGCCTCCTTGTGCCTCCGTGTTCTGCTTCCTCCCTTAGAGTGTTCAGGTGCCACTGCACACCAGTCTGGATGGATGACGCAGAGCTAAGAATGAGTGGGATTTGCAGCATCCTTGTCCTCCTCTGAGGATTTTAATGTTACAGCTTTCTTAGATATTCAATAAAATGGCTGATGTGCACACCCTTTATTCAGGGTGAATCAAGGGCGATATATAAGCCTTGGAGACTGCAAAGAGGTTCTTCTTAGGATGAAGTTTCATTGTGACTTAAAGTTCTGGGAACACCTCATTTGCATGGAGAGGCACTCCATAAATCCCAAGTGCTTGCTAAGCAGATTCTTATCTGGAGGGAGGAAGATGAATCTGTAATTTTTGCCAAGGCCTATGTGACCTTCCTTAGGTTGAGCGCCTGAGGCAGGGAAGGGGAAGTCTAATTGGCTTCCCTCATAGAAACTTTCACATGTCACATCTTCTTAAATGGAATTTGAGTACATCCTATGCGACCACCACCAGAAAAAATATTTAGAAGCTCCAAAACAGTTTATTCCAGGACCAATCATAATGGAATGACTTTTGAATTTCCATTGAGAAATGTCAAATTAGAATAAAATAACTAAAAAGATGCCATGTATCTTTAGAAATTTGAGGACAACCTATATAAGACAGGTGGCTCTAGTGTAAAACTGGGTTTCACTTTTGTGAGCTAGAAATCTACTTTTCTTTGTCGAGTACCCCAGCCTAAGCCCTGTCTATAATCCCTTATGGCTAAACAGGAAGACTGTCCTAATCTAGGAATGCCCTTTGGAGGGACAGTGAACTCTTAGGATCCAGGATGGGTCTCACACCATCCATTACTTCTTAATCACACTTGTGACACCACCATAGCAATTGGTCTTAACTTGACACCAACTCTCAAAAAGAAAGACCGTAGCTTCTTTTGTAGTTTCTTTTGTAATGAAACCTGGCTACTGTACACATGCCTGAAGCATGAAAGCTGAGTCCTCCATTCCACATTAAACACCATCCTGAAAGTAGACCTCCTTTGTTGGTCTAGAATCCTAGTTTCCTTCTATCTAGGCTTTCATGGACCTGTAGGCTCAGG
The DNA here is from genome assembly GCA_019843965.1 of Rhynchomys soricoides. Classification (NCBI taxonomy): domain Eukaryota; kingdom Metazoa; phylum Chordata; class Mammalia; order Rodentia; family Muridae; genus Rhynchomys; species Rhynchomys soricoides. The sequence continues at coordinate 111,536 of JADRCH010000596.1, read as the reverse complement.
AGAAATAGTTTGTACTCTTCATAAAGCCTCTTAAGTAGCCATCTTCCTTAAGCCCAGCCCTACATGACACCGTTGACAACCCTTTTGGGTATATTCAAGCACAAATTCAACATTCCTTAACTGTGTTCTAGGAGTCTTCCCTCCACCTAACAAGTCTGCTACTACCTTCCCCTTTTACTAGTCTCCCTCGGTCCTTCCTTTTTACATGTAAAACTGTTTCCAACCTCTTCCCTACCTACCTAGATACCTTCTTCCAACCTCACTCATTCTGGAACTTCACATAGGCTACAGAGAGAACTATTAAAAGCCATTCTGTCTCATTCTTTCCCTTTACATGGTGACTACTGAGTACCCACCCACATGATAGAAAGGAATAATTGTCTTCTGCAAGTTTCCCTATGACCTCCACATGGACATACCTACAAACCACACATAATTTAAAATTAAAAAAAAAAAAAAATCGAATCAAATACCCTTATATGATAAAAAAAGAGACACTAATTTTACACTTATATGCTTAGCAATAGTAAGAAACTGAAAGTCCTTGTTTTCCAGAATTAAAACATTCTGTTCTAAGAGCAGAAAACTGAATAATAAAAACACCATTGTTTGCCGGGCAGTGGTGGCGCACGCCTTTAATCCCAGCACTCGGGAGGCAGAGGCAGGTGGATTTCTGAGTTCGAGGCCAGCCTGGTCTACAGAGGGAGTTCCAGGACAGCCAGGGCTACACAGAGAAACCCTATCCCGGAGAAAAACAAAAAGCAACAAAAACCAAAAAACACCATTGTTCATAGCATGCAATAATCTCAGTTCTGAATGGAGAGTTTTTTGGGCAAAATTACTATTTTGTAGTAGGGTGGTATATAGAATAAACAACCCACTGCTCATGACCAAGGCTGCTCAAAACAGTTCAGATTTATCACATAATTGAGTCTGAATTTATGGTCACTGAATATTCAAAGAACCGTTTACTATTGCCCAATTTGACACTTCCTCCACCTAAAGTGTTTATGTGACCTCATATGGAGTCATAACCCAATTTAAGATGCTGACTGGGATATTAGGACTATAAGCTCTACAATTATTATGTTTCTATATAAGCCTAGAAAGTCAGGATTCCTTAGCTCTAATAATAGCTGGCATTACAGGTTTCTGGTGGGCCAAAACATCAAGTCTCTTCATACCTCGACAACAACCAATGTTATACCACCTAGGTCAAGAATGAGACCCTTCACTTGACATGTGTGCTGCCTATCTTTTCCAACTTAATACAGGGTAGTCATCAATAAAGAGAAAACATCAAAGGAGAAAATGTCACCATCAGATTGGTCTGTCGACAACTTTGTAAGGCATTTTACTGATTAATAATTGATATTTGAGGATTCGGTTCATTTGTGAACAGTGCCAGTCCTGGTCAGATACTTGTGAGTTGTAGAAGAAACCAGGCTGAATGAGGACGGGAAGCAAGCTACTAAGCAGTGTTCCTCTATGGTCTCTGGTTCAGATCCTGCTTCTAGATTCTTGCCCTGTGTCCTTGTCCTGATTTCACTTCAAGATGGACTGTAAGTTATAAGATGAAATAAACCCCTCCCTCCTTCATTTGCTTTTGTCATAGTCTTTATCATAGCAATGGAAAGCAAACTAAGACAATACCCCTTTTAAACTTGGACAGAGGCCAGGGCCTATATTTCTCTTGTCTGGCTCTATACAGACTTTGATTCTTCTTTCGTCTCAGCTCCCAGTCCTCTACGTCCATCATCACGTTTGTGATACAAGGTGTAGGACACCTTGTTACTTTTTACAGCACAGTCTGCCCAGTTATCAACATCTGCTAGGCTACTTCTGCAGTTTTTTCTTCTGTTACCAATTCAGTTCACACTACTAAATTGGAAAGGACCACTCAAACTCACGAGAAGTTCTTTAAAAAACAAACAAACAAACAAACAAACCTTACATGCATGAGTATTTTCCTATAAGTATATATCTGTACACCACATGTCTGGTGCCCAAGGAGGCCAAAAAGGGGTGTCAAACCACCTGGAATCTGGGTTACAATTTTGAGTCACCACAAGGGTGCTGGAAATTGAACCTACATCATCTGGAAGAGGAGTTGGTGCTCTTAACCACTGAGCCCTGTCTCTAGCCTTCATCAGGAAAAGCCTTTTATTGAGCTGAGTGTCTCTAGGCTGTTCAAGTGAAGTGACCAATCAACTTAAAGCTGACTTAGAGAAGCAAAGGACCAGTATTTGCAGCAATCACTGCATATCTTTCATGCAAATAAAGGACGGTTGAAAACAATCAAAGCATTGTGTCTTTAGGAGCATCAGTCGTACCAGTTCCTAAGATAGCCCACCAGAGGAGGTTCATCCATAAAACCTAAAAGGAAATGGTTGCAAGGTCAACCAGACACAGATTCTAGAGTCTACTGAAGGTTGTGAGAAGAAAAGTCCACCAAAAAATAGTGGGAAATAACACAGTTAGTAGAGGCTTGCCTAACATAAAGGAGGCCCTCAGTACATGCACAGTGGCACATAGCTGTAATTCCAGCACTGGAAAGGTAGAGAAAGGAAGATGAGAAGTTCAAAGATATCAGATACAAAGGGAGTTTGTGGCAAGACTGAGCTAGAGACCCTGTTTTAAAGCAAAGCAAAACAAAAACAACTACAAAAAGGCAGTTTAAAACATTCCTATGGGAGAGAGGGTGGCTCAGTGGTTAAGAGCACTGACTGCTCTTTTGAAGGTCTTGAGTTCAAATCCCAGCAACCACATGGTGGCTCACAACCATCTGTAATGAGATCTAATTCCCCCTTCTGGGGTGTCTGAAGACAGCTACAGCAAGTGGGGCCGGAGCGAGTGGGGCCCGAGAGAAGAAAAAAGGTGTCCAAAGACAGCTATAGTGTACTTACATATAAATAAATGAATATTAAAAAAAAAAAACCAAAAAACCATTCCCATGATTGTGTGAGCCTGCCCCTTCAATAGGCAAAACAACCGTTTGTAAACCTTGTCTAGGTTTCACGAAGCATCTATGATGTTTTTAAAGCACTAATGTTGGCACGAGTGTAGTCCAGCAGGTTTGACAGTCCTTTTGTTCAAGACAGTCTCCACAGCTGGGAGAAGATACCTCAAAATCTTTTTTTCTTTTCAGAAAAACAAACATCAAAATTGTTCACAATATAAACTCAAAAGAATTTAATTACATGACTGGTGATCTTTATAGGGCTTTACCAATGCGTAATACATGTCCAGCATCCCAGAAAGAGACAAGCCCCTATTACCTATCTGAATTATTCTGTGTCAGTAATAACATGCTCGAGAGTTAGAGTCAAAAGGCATGGAGTCCTTTGGGGAGATCAAGAGGGAGGGGCTTCAAATACTGCTTTTTAAAAAAAAAAGTCAGGGTCTTACTATGTACAACTGAGTGCCTTGGAACTCACTATGTGCCAGGCTGGCCTCAAACTCAAAGAGATCGCCTACTTTTACCTCCTGAGTGCTGCGACTAAAGATGTGAGCCACTACATCCAACAAGTTGTACATTCCTAAAGATTTTTGGGGGGAGGGGGGGGAGGTCTTGCATCAGACAGTAGCAGGTTTACACAGTATGTAACTCATGCTTTGTGATAAGGTGGAGGAACAGGATTTTAGGCTCCATGACCAGGGTCACAGAAATGCTTTAATTCGGGGAGGCAGAGCTTGGTGAATGTGTACTTAAAACTGCCTTGATATCCAGGCATCAGAGGACTGGGTATATTGCCCACCCTGTTCATAGTCCTGTCTGTTAGCACCCAGTTACCTTAGATAGTCTGGGCTTTCCTTTGCTCTCTTTTATTTTCTTTTCCTTCCCCAAAACAGAATTTCTCTGTGTAACAGCCCTGTGTGTCCTGGAATTATTTTGTAGATCAACTGGCCTTGAACTCACAGATATCTGTCTGCCTTTACTGCTTGAGTGCTGGGATTAAAGGTGTGGACCACCACATCTGGTGGTCTGGGCTTTCTAATATTTCCAGCCTTCTTAGTTATTTAAAAAAAGAAATGGAGGAGTACTTTTTTTTTTTCAGAGTATGGGGGAAGAGCTGTGGGACTGACGGGCAATGGAATCGACTTGGCTTCTTACTGAACTAGGGTGGGACTGGGTTGGGGGGAGCTCCCTGTCCTATGATGGACAGTCAAGTTGGTGGCCCTGGGGTTAGAGGTTATCTGTAATTTGCCACACCAACCTCAGTAGAATCTGTGTGACAAGTTCCACAGACTGAGGCGAAAACTTCAAAAGAAGGAGGCCTCCTGGAACAGGTTGTGAAACTCTTACTCGGAACAAAACATTGAGCTGTAGTTCTCTCTCTCTCTCTCTCTTTGTTTTTGTTTTTTCAAGACAGGGTTTCCCTGTATAGCCCTAGCTGTCCTGGAACTCACTCTGTAGACCAGGCTGGCCTCGAACTCAGAAATCCTCCTGCCTCTGCCTCCCAAGAGCTGGGATTAAAGGCGTGTGTCACCACTGCCTGGCTGAGCTGCAGTTCTCATGGCAATTTATCTGTTTTATTTTCTTTTATTCCTTTTCTTATTTATGACATATTCCTGATAGCCGAGGCCAAGATCTTAAGCAAGAAAAATAGGTAAGAAACCACCCCTTGAGATGAGGTCACTAGCCATGACCTCATCTCCAGGAAAACTAGCACTTTATTTTATAAATCATTTATAAAATTATATAGTATTATGATAGAAATTTTCCCAATAATGAAATTTCATATGGCGGCACATGTGTTATTGGAGGTGGGCTTTGGTGTGTGGTAAAGAAAGCTTTAAATAAAAAGAATTAAAATAGTTTAAATTTATGCTTTGAGGTTTTATAAAAAATCAGGTATTACATGTTAAACAATAACTGATCAAAAAAATTATTAACCTGCTTTTGGAAATATGCCACTAGCCTTGGATGATCGCCCCATTGGATAGATATTTTTAGAGTTGTAATACTTGGACGGTTTCTATTACACCAAGTAACAATGATGCCATTTGTCTTATTCATGATTGTCTTATTGTATGTATTCTTTCAGAACTGTAATACTTAGATGATTTTTTTGTGCTTTACTGTGCCAGATAATGATGGTATTTGTGATTGCCTCACTGAATACATCATCTAAGAGCTGTGATACTTGTTTCTTTATGTATAAAAACCCTTGCTTGAGAGCTGCAGAACACACTCAGATTCAAACTGCCTCTGTGTTTGTTTCTGCTTGTCACCGCCGAATCCTTAACCACCTCGTCTTCGAGAGCCCTCGTCCCAGGGACCCCCACACCCGGCTGGGGTGGTCCGTGGTAATAATTAAACTTCAAGAGGATACTGATTATTGTAAAACCATTTGGAGCTGGATTTGTTGAATTCTGTTTTGTTGAGATGTTTTCTGAACAGAAATTTTACTTTTACTAATTCCTGTAAGTTGTCTAAGACAGACTGATGAATTCTTTTGATACAGGAATCCCATTTTGGAGAATCTGAAAGATGACTAGTTACTCAGATGTGGCTGGTGGCTGGGAAGAATACTGCAGGGAAACAATGTCAGCCACTCTTCATCCCTGATACTGACAAAATTTGGACAGGTTGAGGATGAGTCTCAGCATCAGTCTTGCAGGTAAAAATGGAGAAGAGGGAAGAAAATGAGAATTCTTACAGAGTAAAAGAAGACCACAGAAAGAAGAAAAGTAGTTCTTTGCCCTTACATAGGGGCCTAAAGAACCTCCTTCGCTTGTAGGGCTACTCAGTCAATTACCACAAGCACAAGGGGGTCAGAGGGTAACAGGGAGAACAGGCAGTCAAGGAAGAAGTCCTGGATATAAGTGGCCTCAGAGCTCTTGCAACTGTGATAAGGAAATCAAAGGAAGTAAATATTTAGCTAGGTGAAACTGACACCTATTAAGGAGTCTTGGGACATCAAATACACCTGAAAAAGAGAGAAAAGGAAACCAGCCTCTTTGTGACTTAAGTTCCTTTCGGGGAGTTGGTCAAAGCCACAACAGAAACTGAAGCTGGCTGCAGCACCAGGAGCATACAAGATAGATCCCTCGATCCCTCATATCCCCACCCCAACCCCCAGCATGTTGAGCGGCACTGAGAAGTACACTGTGCAGAGTTCCATCGTCCAGCCCAAGGCTGTCCAGCCCAAGGCTGCCCATCTGAGGCCAGCTACACCAAGAACATCTGGGTCCCCTAACAATTGGCGTGGGGCTGTCTGTCTTGCAGGGCCCTTGAATCCCTTCCCACTTTCTGGATTACCTAGTTGCGCCTCAGCCTCAGCGGGAGAAGATGGTATAGTTAGTATCCAAGAGGGGGTTCCCATTCTCTGAGCGAAAGGGGAAGAGGTAACTGGGGGAGGGACATTTTTAAGGGCGGGAGTGGGGGAGGGCTGAGATCAAAATATAAATAGAATTATATATATAAAGAAATCGGAAAGTTCTTATCAATTTAAAAAGCACACCTAAAAACCTTAGGGAAAAAAGAAGCAAATACACACAAGAGGAGTAGATGGCAGGAAACAATCAAACTCAGGACTAAATCAATGATTTAGAAATGAAAAAAACAATACAAAAGAAATCAATGAAACCAAGATGTGGTTCTTTGAGACAATCAACAAGACAGACAAACCCTTAGCCAAACTAACTAAAAGGCAGACACTATCCAAATTGACAAAATCGGAAATGAAAGGGGAGAGATAACAAACAGACACTGAGGAAATCCTAATCATTTGGTCTTACTTTGAAAACCTATACTCCACAAAATTGATAACTCTGAATGAAATGGAGGATTTTCTAGATAGATATTATCAAAGGAGGACCGGCCTTTGGTCAAGAGAACAAGAGTAGTTGCATTCCCCTTCTAGAATCACCAAACAAGCTCTCAAGGAACATCTAAAGGAAATGGATGATTTTCTGGACAGATTCCACTTATCAATGTTAAATCAAAGTCAGATAAGCCGTCTAAATAGTCTTATTACCTTTAAGGAAATAAAAGTAGACATTAAAATTCTCCCAACCAAGTAAAGCCCAAGGCCAGATGGTTTTAGAGCAGAATTCTACCAGACTTTCAGAAGAGAGCTAACACCTACACTCCTCAAAATATTCCATGAAATAGAAAAAGAAGGAACAGTGCCAAACTCATTTGATGAGGCTGCAGTCATCCTACTACCTACGCCACATAAAAACTCAGCAAAGAGAATTTCAGACCAATTTCTAGTATAAACACTGATGGAAAAACACTGAATAATGGCAAACTGATTCTAAGAACGCATAAAAAACATCATCCACCATAATCAAGTAGGCTTCATCCCAGGGATGCAGGATGGTTCAATATATGAAAATCTATCAATCCACTCTATAAGGAAATGGAAAGAAAAAAGTCACATGACTATCTCATTAGATGTTGAAAAAGCCTTTGACAAAATCTAGCACACCTACATCTAAAATCTTGGAGAGATCAGGGATACAAGGTGCGCACCTAAACATAATAAAAGCAATATATGCAAGCCAATAGCTAACTTCAAATTAAATGAAGAGAAACTGAGAGCAACCCCACTAAAATCAGTGACAAAACAAGGCTGCCTACTCTCTCCCTATCCGTTCAACACAGAACTAGAAGTTATACCTGGAGAAATGAAACAACGGAAGGAGATCAAGAGGATACAAATTGGAAACGAAGATGTGAAAATATCACTATTTGCAGATAATATGATAGTATATAAATGACCCCAAAAATTCTTCCAGAGAAGTCCTACAGCTGATAAACACATGTCTAGCAAAGTAGCTGGATACAAAATTAACTCAAAAAGTCAGTAGCCCTTCGTTATACAAATGAGAAAAGAAATGATGGAAATAACACCCCTCATAATTGCCACAATGAATATAAAATATCTTGGTGTAATTTGAACCAAGCAAGTGAAAGACATATATGAGAAGAATTTCAAGTCTCTGAAAAAAGAAATTAAGAAGATATCCAAAGACAGGAAGATTTCCCATGCTCATCGATCTGTAGAATTAACATAGTAAATATGGCCATCTTACCAAAATTAATCTACATATTCTATGCAAGTCCCATCAAAATTTCAATACAATTATTTATAGACCTTAAAAGAGCACTTCTCAACTTCATGTGGAAAAACAAAAAACCCAGTATAGCAAAAACAATCCTATACAACAAGAGAACTTCCGGAGGTATCACCATTCCTGCTTTCAAACCACGCTACTAAGTAATATTAATTTTAAAAAAGCATGATATTCTCATAAACACAGACAGGTTAATTGAAGGATAGAATTGAAGACGCAAAAATAAACCCATATTCCTATGAACTATGAACAATTGATAGGACAAAGCAACCAAAACCTTACATTGAAAAAAATGAAAGCATCTTCAACAAATGGTGCTGATTTAACTAAATGCCTGCATGTAGAAGAATGCAAATAGACTCATGTGGTGGTTTGGATATGCTTGACCCATGGTAAGTGGCATTACTGGGGGGTGTGGCCTTATTGAAGGAGGTGTAACCTTGATAGAGGAAGCATGTCAGTGTGAATGGGGTCTGAGGTCTCTATGCTCAAGGTCCTCCCAGTATGGAAAGAGAGCCTCCTCCAGGCTGCCTGCAGAAGAGAGTCCTCTCCTGGCTGTCTTTGGATCAAGATGTAGAACTCCTGGCTCCTCTTGCATCATCATGTTTACCTGCATGCTGCCATGCTTCCTACCATGATGATAATGGATGGACCCTCAGAAACTGTAAGTTAGTTCCAATTAAATGTTTTGTTTTATTAATTGCCTCCTATAAAGAGTTGGTCAACTCTTACAAGAGTTGGTCACAATGTCTCTTCATAGCAATGAAAACACCAATTAAAATGATCCTTACCTATCATCCTGAACAAAGCTGAACTCCAAATGGATCAAAGACCTCAACATAAAACCAGACACACTAAAAATCAAATAGAAGGGCAAGTGGGGGAAGTGCCTCAAACACAGTAGACAAATTCCTGAACAGAATACTAATGGCTCAGACACTAAGATCAACAATTAATAAATGGGACCTCATGAAACTGGATAGCTTTTGTAAGGCTAAATATACCATCAATAAGACAAAACAGCAGCCTAGAGAATGGGAAAGAATCTTCACCAACCTTATATACAGCAGAGGCCTAATATTCAAAATATATAAAGAATTCAAGAAATTAGATACCACCGAACCTAATAACCCAATTTAAAATGTGGTACAGAACTAAACAGAGAATTCTCAACAGAGAAATCTCGAATAGCCATGAAGCACTTAAAGAAATGTTCAATGTCCTCAGAGAAATACAAATCAATAGGACTCTGAGATTCTATCTTACAACCAGTCAGAATGGCTAAGATCAAAAATTCAAGTGACAGCACCATGCTGGTGAGGGTGTGGAGCAAGGAGAACATACCTTCATTGCTGGTGGTTTCTCAAAAATTGGGAATAGTTCTACCTCAAAACCCAGCTATCCCACTCCTGGCCATATACCCAAAAGATGCTCCACTACACCACAAGGACCCTTGCTTAGCTATGTTCATAGCACCTTTATTTGTAATAGCCAGAAACTGGAAACAACCTAGATGCCCCTCCCTGAAGATTGGATTTTTAAAATGTAGTACATCTACTATTCAGCTATTAAAAGCAAGAGCATCATGAAAATTGCAAATAGATGAAATATCCATTAGAAAAATATCATCCTGAGTGAGGTAACCCAGACCCAGAAAAACATGTACTCACTTATAAAGGGGCATTAGTTGTAAAGTACAGGATAACTATGCTATAAACCACAGAACCAAAGAAACTAAGTAACAAGGAAGGTCCCAGAAAGAATACATGAAGAGGAAACAAAATATTCATCGGAAGTAGATAAAGTAGGGGAACTGGGTGGGAGAGGAGATGAAGAAAGCAATGGGGTTGGGGATCAGGTGTGGCGGGAGATAGGCAGGAGAGTGCTCGGAGAGGAAATGGAAATCGGCCTAGGACATCCTGGAACTAGCTATAGAACTGGGGCAGGGGGGGCTACAGTCTATAGGGGTGACCCTAGCTAAGGTCCTACCGGTGAGGGATATGGAAATTGAAGTAGTCACCTCCTGTAACCAGGCAAGACTTCCAGTGGAGGGAGGTGGACATCAGCCCATCCACAAAACCTTTAATCCAGTTTGTCCTGCCTACAAAATGTGCCAGGATAAAGATGGAGCAGCATCTGAGGGAATGGCCAACCAATGACTACCCTAACTTGAGACCCACTCCAATGGAACACAGCTAAATCCTGACACTATTAATGATACTCTGCTATAGTTGCAGACAGGAGCCACATGCAGACTGAAACAGATGCAGACACCCATCGACAAATATCAGGCAGAGCTTGGGGAATCTTGTGGAAGTGTGAGAGATAAAACTGAGCAAGCCAGAAAAGTCAAGGATACCACAAGAAGACCTATGGACCCAACTACCCTGGGACCATAGGGGCCCACAGAGACTTAACTACCAACCAAAAAGTATGTATGGACTGGACCCATGCCCCCTACACACTTGGAGCAGACGAGCAGCTTGGTCTTGATCTGGGTTCCCTAACAATTAGAGTGAGGCTGTCTTTGACTCGTTACCTGCCACTGGATCTCCTTCCCTTAACTGACTGCCTGGTTGGGCCTCAGTGGGAAAGGATGTGCTTAGTTCTGTTGGACTAGATTCCCCAGGGCAGGGTAGTACCCAAGGAAGGTTTCCCTTTCACTGAGGAGAAAGGGAGGAGGTAATGGGGGGGGAGGGGGATTTGTAAGGACCAGACTGGAAGGAGAGGGGGAGGGGAGATGTGATCAGTATGTAAATTAATTACTTACTTAACGAAGAAACTAATTTTATGGTTGTGGGTTACAACAACATGAGGAACTGTATTAAAGGCTGGCATTAGGAAGTCTGAGAGGAACAGGGTGTGTTGCAGATTCAAGCTAGGATCTCAGACTCTCCTGTAGTTCCATCAGCCCCACCTAGAGAATGCTGTGTAGGATAGAAAAGCTCAGTACTAGGGCTTACGGATTCAGATAGATGAAGATATGAGGGGCACTTCTCCCCAGAGACCCTTACACTTGTCTCTCAGCGTCCCTTGACGTACATGCAGGGCTGGTGAGATGGCTCAGCAGTTCAGTGTGTTGTTGTGGAAAACCTGAGTTTGGTTCTCAGCACTCACTTCAGTGGCTGATGACAGCTTTTAACATTACCTTCAAGGCCTCCGACATCCTCTTCAGGCCTCTGTGGGGATTGCACACATGTAGCATTTATACTGAGAGACACATACATATACAAAACATAAATAATCCTTAAACTAATAATTAGGGTGCTGAAGAGATGGCTTAGTGGTTAAAACCACTCGTTGCTCTTAAAGAGAACCCAAGTTTAGTTCCCAGCACACACATGGCATCTGAAAAGCATCTAAAACACTGTTCTTGGAGATCCAAATCCTGTTCTGGCCTGGACATGCATGTGGTATATACATACATGCAACACATACTCATAAAATAAAAATAAACCTTCAAAAAAGTTAAAATCGGATAGGGGCTGGAAAAACAGTTTCACCCGGTAAAGGTGTTACCTATCTCCATGACTGCTGCCCTGAATTCAAACCCTGGGTCAACACAGTGGGAGAGCCTATTCACACGAATTGTCTCTGACTTCCACACGAACACTGGCACACTTGCCAGCCCGCAATAAATAAATTTAAAGAGAATGCTCTCCCAAAAGATTGTAAAAGGATAAAAATTTATAAAATTTTACTACGTGGGACCTAAATCTAAATATAACCTGCACCGTTCAGAACTTCTAGAACATAACACAGAAAACCTAGAGGGTCTTAAGGTTAGCAATGTGCTGCTTTCAGGTGCAACGCCCACACCACTACCAGTGCTCACACACAGCGACGTGACATCACCAACATTGAAGCATTCCTTGTGCTGGACAGCGCCTACCAAGTCCCGCGGCCCGCGGGGGCCTGGGGGTAGGGAGTAACTCTAAACCCGCGGGGAGGGGGATTCCTGGTCCCAGTACTGCAGGCCCCGCCCCACCCCGGAGAGGATCCACCACATGGGATCCACCCCATCTGGGGACAAGGGGCCCTTGCTCACCATAGCGCGGCTTCCAAGCTCACCCACGCTCTTCTCATAATTTGCTACAGCGGCGCTCTCCGTACAGCAGTGTCTCCAAAGCGACAACCTCAGCCTTAGAGCCTAGCAGGTAGCATGGCGGCCAAGAAATCCCGCCTCCCGCTGGCACTCGATTGGACTGCCTACGTGGAAGCTCTGATTGGCTAGCAATGTTTGAGTGACAGCAACCTTAGGCTGCAAATGGCTGAAGGGAGCCAGTCACTCCCAGCCCTGCCTTCTGCCCTATGTGAGGACCTGAGTCCAGTGAGATTTACGTTTACACAGAACGTGTTTCCTCCCAGAGCTGGCTCAGCTGTCTTCTTGCACTTAGTAGGCACTCTTTGCTTCAGAGCACAGGGTCGCTCATGTTCACTGTCCACTACACAATTCTGCTTAATGCACATCTCCTCGGATCTGGAACAGGTCTACACCCTTCAGCAGAACACACGATTGAGAAGGATTGTGACTTTCCCTATCCTTTTAGCTCTCCTTTCCACCGAAGGGAATTTCTGTCACTCACACCCCTTTAGCCAATCAGGGCATCGGGAGATGCGGTTCCCTCAGAAGCACAGATGGGAGGCGGGTCTTCCCTGCAGGCGACGCTCAATGTTCTGCTTTGGCTCAGGGGAAGAGGTACAGAGTGGACAGGAGTGCAGTGTGCTGTGGGCCCGCTGTGCGGAGCCATGAGGACAGCGCGGAAGTGCGCCATGGTCATCCTTATGAAAGCAAGTAGCAGCCATCCCTGATGGAGTAGGGCATCCGACTGAGTTGGCTATGATCCTTTCTCGAGGTAGGGGCAGGATGGCAGTGGGACAGCCAGCCTCCTGTAGTCTTCGGAAATGACCCCTCCTAACTGCCCCTGGACAGATCCGTCTGGAGCATCTTGGCCAAAGGTTCTGCCCTGCGGGCCAGAAACATCATTGAATACATCGATGCTGTGTGGACCCTGCAGCAGTGATGAATTTGGCGGGTTTTATTGCATATATTTTTTAAAAGACCGAGTCTCATTAAGTAACTTCCACTGGCTAGAACTTGGCATGTAGACCAACCTGGCCTGGAACTCACATACATCTGCCTGTCCACCTCTTCTGACTGTTGAGTTGAAGGCATGGGCTACTCTGACTGGAATAGGTGGAGTTTTGGTTTTAGACCATAAGGCAGTCTAGTTTCTTTGTGATTAAGTTTCTGATTATACTGTTTTGTTACTCTCTTCTTTCTCAAGTGTTAGTACACCGTTTTGATTATTGTAATGTTGGGGCAATCTCAAAGATCTCTGTCTATGTGTGTAGGAACAGACACTCATCAGTAATAGTCATTTCCTCCATGCTCTGCCCAACAGTTACCTAGCAACAGCCAGATAAGAGCCTGGCTTGATATAGAAGGACTGTTTGCTCCCTTTCTTTCTCTCTCTCTCTCTCTCTCTCTCTCTCTCTCTCCCTCCCTCCCTCCCTCCCTCCCTCCCTCTCCCTTTCCTTTCCTCCCCTCCATCTTCCCTCTCCCTCCATCTTCCCCTCTCTACCTCTTCTCTCTCTCCCACAAATGTCCCCAGATGGCCTCTTCCCCTCTTTCTTCTCTCTCTTTCTGTTCTTCTCTGTCCCCCTCTTCTCTGCTTCTACTCACTTCCCCAGGTCCCAAACAAACTCCTTTTTATACTAAGCCCATCCTATGGCTGACTTCTCAAAGGGAAAGCTTTGGCATAGGCCTACCCAGGTATTCCCTTCTGCACTACTGCTTCCGTTTAATAAAACACATTTTAATTAATATATAACATCTAGATTATAATTTTTCTCAGATCTCTGATTACAGTGACAGCTAAACTAAATGCAGCTTGACAGCTGGAGAAAGGGGAACTAGCTCCTTTCCCCAAGGTAATCCACCACCATATTAGCTCATTCGTCAATTCAATTTAATAATAGCAGTAATGATGACAAATACAGATGTGCAGAGGGATGTAAAAATAGGCCCTCATGTACATCTCCAAAGTTATATTGAGACTCAGGATTTCAAATTAACACTAGTCCCAACAGAAAGGTCAACTGATATGTATGTTGGGTTACATCTTGAGGACATTATTCTACCTGAAAATTTCAGGAATTTTTTCTACAAAATCTTGCCTCTGCCAACTGCAGGGCTGAATTTGCCTTGCTCTGGACCCTGAAACTGAGTCAACTCTTCATTCCAACTTACAAGGTTCCTTGGCTTCTGTCTTTTCTAGGTCCTTATTCTTTGTTTTGGTCAAGGCAGGTAAATATCTCTAGTGTTGGTCTGGAGAGATGGCTCAGTGGTTAAGAGCACTGTCTGCTCTACCAGAGGTCCTGAGTTCAGTCCCCAGCAACCACATGGTGGCTCATAACCATCTATAATGGGATCTGATGCCTGCTTCTAGCATGTAAGTGTACATGCAAATAGGGCACTCATATATATAAAATAAATAAATCTTTAAAAATACCTCTAGTGTTGATACAAAAAACCCTGTGAATTAGGATAGAAAAATGATATAGTCTTTATGATTTTGTATGTATTTGGATTTCTAACTCATGATTAAATTCAGTTGATAAGAGGAAATTAAAGGAAGATTCATATTTTATTTTCTCATTGCTATTGCCTTGTTAAATATTTGAGAATATTACAAAACTTTTCAGTTTTCCTTTTTAAATACAGCGTCTTTTGAATTACCACAAAGAAAAAATAAAAGTATGAAACTTGATCTTAAGATCATGACCTTATGAAAATTGATGTGAAGATAGTCAATAAAATACTCACAAATCAAACCTAAGGATACATCAAAAACATCATCTACCATGATCAAATAGGATTCATAACAGGGGTGTAGGGGAGGCTCACATACAAACACCCATCAATGTAATCTGCTATGTAAACAAACTGAAAGAAAAAAAGAACTCAAGATCATCTCATTGGGTGCTGAAAAGGCCTTTGACAAAATCCAACACTCCTTCATGATAAATGTCTCGGAGAGATCAAGGATACAAGATACATATCTAAATAAAATAAAAGTATATAGCAAGCTGATAGAAAACATCAAATTACATGAAGAAAAACTTAAAGCAATTACACTAATGTTGAGGACAAGTCAAGGCTGCCTACTCTTTCCATATATATTCAATTCAGTACTTGAAATTCTAGCTAGAGCAACAAGACAACTGACTGAGAACAAGGGGCTACAAATTGGAAAGGAAGAGTCAAAATATCTATACTTGCAAGTGATATGATAGTATATATAAATCAATCCCCCAATTCTGCCAGAGAATTCCTACAGATAATTAATACCTTCAGCAAAGTGGCCAGATACAAAATTAACTAAAAATATCAGTAGCCCTCTTATATAGAAAAAATAGACTGTGAAAAAAATTAGGGAAACAACATCCTTCACAAAAGCTATGTGAACAGGAAACAGGAAGTGTGTGTGTGTCAGGGGGTGGGGGTTAAATGGAGATGGAGTCTATGACAGTGCCAGGGATCAAGACTCCGGAGACCAGCATCAGAGAACAGATCTAACTTTATTATTACACAAGCTTATATATAGCTTTTTAGCCAATTAGGATATGTTTATGTGTTCTAGAGCAAATCCGGGTGCAAGAGGTGTTGTTTAGCAGACTCTGACTCTCCAGTCCATGAACCTGTCCAGGAGCCTATAGAGGAGGGTCCAATCCAAGGGGGGTTTCCATGAATACAGGGGAATCAGCCACTGCCCTGGCCTTGGGTCCTCTGTGTTGTTCCACCAGTATGCTGGGATCCATGTCAGATTATACATACACTGTATACAAGAAATTAGACATCAACAAACCAAATAACCCAATTCAAAATGGCATGCAGAACTACACAGAGAATTCTCAACTGAAAAAAATCTCTCATGGCCAAAACACACTTAGAGTCCCTAGTCATAAGGGAAATGCAAATCAAAATGTCTCTGTGATTCTATCTTGCACCAGTTAGAATGCCGAAGATCAAAACTCAAAGTGACTGCACATGCTGGAGAAGTTGTGGAACAAGGGAACACTCCTCTTTTCTGGTGGGGGTGCAATCTTATACAACCACTTTTGAAATTAGTTTGGTGCTTTCTCAGAAAATTGGGAATAGTTCTATCTCAAGACTCAGCTAAATCGCTCATGTGCATAAGCTCAAAAGATGCTCCACCGTGGCGTAAGGACACTTACTCAACTGTGTCCATAGCAACTTTATTTATAATATCCAGACAGTAGACTAGATGTCCCTCAACCGAAAAGTAGATAAAGAAAATGTGGCATGCTTACACAATGCAATATTACTCAGCTATTGAAAACAAAAATATCATGAAATTTGCAGTCAAATGGCTGGAACTAGAAAATAACATTCAGTGTGAGGTCCCACAAACCCAGAAAGTCATGCATGATATACTCATTTATAAGTAGATATTAGCCATAATGTACAGGGTAATCATGCAATAATTCACAGACCCAGAGAAACTAAGTAACAAGGAAGGCCCAAGGATTCTCATTTAGAAGAGTTTCCTATCCCTTAGTGAGTGTGTGTGTGTGTGTGTGTGTGTGTGTGTGTGTGTATGTGTGTGTGTGTGTGTATGTGTGTGTGTCAGAAGTGGATAGAAGGAGAAAACTGAGTGGGAGAGGGATAGGGAGGGAACGGGTGGAGATCATGTTAGAGGACAGTGGGGTGGAGGGGATGGAGAAGGCTGGGAGGAAGAACAGACACATGGATGGGGAGACTACCAGGAGTCTATGGGGGTAACTCTAGCTGAGACTCGTAGCAGCTGGAGATTTGGAGACAAAAGTGGCCACCTCCTGAAGCCAGGTGAGATTTCAAATAGAGGGATGGGGACGCCAACCCACTCTCACAACCTTCGACCCAAAAACCTGTCCTGCCTACAAGATGTTCAGGAATAAAGTTGGAGTAGAGATTGTGGGACTGGCCCAAATTGAGACATGTGCAAGGGAGAGAACCTACCACTGACATTATTGGCACTCTGCTATGTTTACAGACAGAAGCCTAGCCTAACTGTCTTCTAAGAGGCTACATCCAGTAGCTAATGGAAACAGATGCAGAGACTCTCAACCAAATATTAGGTGGAGATCAGGGAGATAGGTAGAAGAGGGAAGGATTGAGGGAGCAAGAGGGTTCAAGGACACCACAAGAAGACCTGCAGAGTCCACTAACCTGGGCCTATGAGGGCTCACAGCGACTAAACCACCAACCAACGAACATCCAGGGGTCAGATCTAGGTCCCATAGGTATTTGTAGTTGGTATGCAGCTTGGTCTTCCTGTTGTTCCCTTAACCATTGGAGTGGGAGCTGTCTCAGACTTTGTGGTTTGCCTTTTGATTTCTCTGCCCATCTAATTTCTGGTGGGTCCTACTCTTCTCTCCCTAACCTACTCTCTCCTACTGGATGCAATGTCCTACACCAAAAATACAGCAGAATCAAGGACACCAAGTCCACACTGGAGGTGAGTAGATAATTGCTGATCTTCACCTCTGCCTCTGCTCTTCCAAATCTATTCCCCAAGTTTCATCTACAGCTCTGTAACAAAGCATGCTTTCCAGCATTTCCTCCCCTCCAGCTCCTATCTACAAGAGATCGCACAGATTTCCCCATCCAAACTAACTAATTGCACTGTTCCTACCTCAAACTACAGCAGGCACTCCTTGGGAAAATAAAGGCCATCCTTATGAGTGAAGCAAGAATTATAGATCTTCATGTCTTCCATTCATTTAAGAGTCATGGTATTTGTTGGCATTAGGACCACCAAACCGGTGAAGTCACAGCCAGGCAACAGTGTGACCTGCCCACCTATTGCCAAGGCAACAGCCACCATATTCCCAGAATCCACTTGGCCCACCGACCACCTTTATTTGTGACTAAGTCACTCTCCATATATAAAAGGAAGACCACTCTGATCTTTCTCTTTTTCCTCTCTCTTTTCCCCTTTCTCTTCTCTATTCTACCTTCCCCCCCCTCTTCCAATAACCTCCCCAACATGGAACTGATTGGCCTGGTGTGGTTTCTGGAGCTGCCTACCGTCCCGGCCAATCATAACGCGGCTCATACCAGACCAGATCATTTTTGTTTTTATAACAGTATTCACCCATCTTAAGTTTCTTTCCTACTTCCCATTTCATTATTGTCATTACTTAACTTTTATCCAGAATCTACACATGGGTTGACTTTTACATAAGCATAAATTGACCTTGACCTTGTACATGATTTTTATATTGCAAGCCTAATCATTATTAATAGCAATTGACAGACATCACTAGGATGCAGTGGAAATCATGAAGGAAATGTATCGTAACCCACAGAGACCAAGTCATTGTAGTTCTCCCAAATGGCATCCTCTGAGAAGAATCCAGGTATCATCACTTCTCTTGGGAGAGGTCTATGTTCTTTGAAAGGTTATGGACCCTGACATGAAAATTACATTCCCATGGTGTATGCTGAATGAGTCGTTTACTTTGCTTAGGGAATGTTTGTTAACTAAAGATCTTGTTCTACTATCAGTAATCTATAGAAACTGTTTGAAGACTTAGGCTCTGAGAGGGAAGATATTGTGACTTCTCCATAAAGTTCCAAGAGAATCTCAGAGAAAAAAACTATTGAACATGGACATTTCTTCGGTTATTTATAGTGATTTGTACAAACCTAAGACCTCTTAGTCTTTTCCCTGTCCACTGGTGTCCTTATTCAGATCATGCTTAGCTAACATGTTGGTATGTATAATATTAAATGTAAAGTATACATACTTTAAGGGTATCATTTTGGATGTTACTAGGAAACATGATGTCACTACAAATTCCCTGATCCTCTGGCTCTTATGGTCTGGTCTTTCTGCTCCCTCTTCTGAAATGATCTCTAAGCCTTTGATATACGAGTGTTTTTCTACATGTTTCATTGATACTAAACTCCACAACTCTGCATGTTGGCTGGTTGTGCTTTTCTGTAGTAGTCTCTGTGTGTTGCAAACAGAAGTTTCCTTGATGAGGGGTGAAGATGATATAAAGGTATAAAGACAAATATGTATAGACTGTAGGGATATTGCTGGTTTAATAAATTAGTGCTTGTGGAGTCTCCTTCAAAACCATGACTTCACTAGGTAGTTAGCATGTTTTCCTGTTGGCTTAGAGTGATGTGAGTCCCGTGTCAGCCCCGGGGCTCAGACTTCTGGGAGAGGCGAGATTTGAGAGGTGTGAGAAGCCACAGGACACTGCCCTGAGGTTGGGGGAGCAGGGCCTGGGGTCCCGAGGACTTCACAGAGCCAGCTCTGAATGGTTCTCAGGTTCTTGGGCATCCCAGGCACTGCTGGATGCCGTGGAAGAGCTAAGAACAGAGTGGGGAAATCTAGCCCAGGGCCAAGGGGGAAAGGCGGGGAGTCCGGCTGGGTTCCGCCAGGGACCAAGTCTTTGGCCAGCTGGGTTGGTTTGATAGAAACCGTGGCTGCGCTGAAAGGCCTTCTGAGGGAGACTAGATGCAGCTCTTTAGATAAAGACCTGTTCCATCATTCCCCATGCATGGCGGATCCCAATGGATGAAGAGAGACAATTCGTGGTTCTGGGCATTTATTGTCAAGGCAGAGTGGTGATGAGTGAAACCATACCCCACAATCTCAAGGCAGGCCTGAGGTTAAAAAACCTTTTGGAGAGAGGAGTGGGTCGAAGGGGAGTTTATTAGCTAAGCCTCTAGATACCTCATTAAAATAGAGGCTACGAGACCACACCCTCTGGGCGGGGTTTGGGGGGAGGGGAATTTGCCTTACATGACTGTTGGTCACAGACCTACGGAGAGCTGTGGCTTCTGTGTCAGGAGCCTGGGGCCCAGGAGCATGGCAAAATGCCTACAGTCCCTTGTAAGGTTACCCCCTGCTGGGGACCCCCTATTGGGTCACCAGGGTTTTAAACCTTAGCTCAACCAGAAACCAGACTGCCTTTCATTGTCCCACATTTTCCCTCTGGTTGAGCGGGTCTTAAGTCTAATTACTGTCAAGGTATATACGCCACTACTTTATCTTTATTTATTGTGCTCATCATTGATAATGAGAATAGGCACCATAGCTGGGAAACACTTAGCTGCTTGTCCTTTTTGGAAGCTACCTTCTGGCACCACAATAGCTACTCCCGGGTAGGGAACATTCAGCACAGTTCTAGCTCAGGAATCTCTGAGCCTGGTTTTTTGAAGTTCATGGTGTGTCTTTAGCAATGGGTACATCTTTCACTTCTGTAGCCAGAGAAGTGAAGCTGCAATAGGCTGTAGGTTTTGGGAGTCTTTTGAATAGCCCTGGTTAACAATTCAAAAGAACTTCTCAGGGCTGCTATTAGGATTTTAGTTAGTTGGTCTTCAGTTCATAGAAAGAGGGTCGCAGCTCAGATAAAATACATAACTATATATGTAGCTTTATGAACAGAATTATGTGAAGTTTGGCTTCAGGGTAAATAGTTAACACTATGATTCTTGGTAGTTGTTTTTGGATATGTTTATATGGTACCCTCCACCCATATTTGCCTCCCCCCCCCTTCCCCTAGAAAGCCTCCTTTTCTGTTCCCGTATCAGGTTACTTGTGTCCCACGACTGCTTCAGGCACCTGTTTACTATGATGCCCTCCCCCTTCTGTATTTACTTCCCTCAGGAACCCTCTTTCCCATTTCCACCACCAGATCATGTGTTGTGGTATTCCCCGTTGTGTTGTGGTATTCACCGTTGGGTTGTGGTATTCCCCGTTTGTGTTGTG
>JADRCH010000596.1:80253-90641 GCA_019843965.1 Rhynchomys soricoides | reverse complement strand
GTATTCACCGTTTGTGTTGTGGTATTCACCGTTGGGTTGTGGTATTCCCCGATACCTTCCACATTTACTTCATTGCACATCCCTAAAACACTCCCAAGTACCCATTGTATTTTTGTGACATGTTTTTGTTAGAAATGTCACTCATGGAATGGCTAACATTAATGACACCTTTCCAGTATAAAATAGACACCCCTCACCCCAAGGCAGCAGTAAAGGAACACAAGCTCCAATTTATGCATTAGTAATTGAGACAAGGAAGTTAATTTAATATTATACATAATCTGTAGCATATACTTAAAGCTCAAATTCTATCAGTACAATAATCTTTACATCAAAGCTATATCATACAAATATAAATATTCTGTTCCACTGAAATACACAAATATGTAACAGTTTTGATTTAGATGGTTATGAGAAATATTACTTGGTTACAAATCTTTATGTTTTAAATTATTACCAGTTTAGTCAAATGGAACATGAATCCCATACCATTATTAGTAGTTGATCTCAGAATAATTCTGTATGAAACATTAGTACATATGTAACCAATTTTCAAAGAACTTGCTTAGTAGATATTTACTTAGGGTTTCTATTGTTGTGAGAGACATCATAACCACAGTAACTCCTATAAAGGAAAATATTTAAGGAGCACACTCACAGTCTTAGCGGTTTTGTCAATTATCTCCATGTGAGAAACACAGTGGCATGCAGGCAGACATGCCGCTGGAGAGGTAGCTGAGAATTCTCCATATGGATTGGGAGGAGGAAGGGAGACAGTGGGCCTAGCTTGAGCATCTGAAACCTCAAGGTGCATCCCCAGTGACTTCTTCCAACAAACCACACCCACCTACACCAACAAGGCCACACCCTCTAATAATGTCACTTCCTATATACTGTACAGTCCAATTTCAGTCAAAACACCAGAGTGAATATAAAATGTATTTCTAGGTAAAATGTTTTCAAATTCATACCAGTGTAGGGCTTCCTGGTGTGACTCTCTGATATTGAGAAAGGATTAAATATTGGTTAAAGGCTTCTATCCATACTTCATATTTTTTTCCTATTTTTTAAAAAATTTTTTTCATACTTTATTTACATTTCAGATGTTTCCCCCTTTCCAGATCTCCCCTTTGGAACCTCCCTATTCCCCCCTCTTCCTGCCTCTATAGGGGTATTCCCTCACCCACCCACCCACTCTCGTCTTCCCTCCTTGGCATTCTCCTATACTGGGGGATCTAACACCCTCAGGTCCAAGGACCTCTCCTCCCCCTGATGGATAACAAGATTTTACTCTGCCATATACGTGGCCAGCACCATGGGTCTCTCCATGTGTATTCTTTGGTTGGTGATTCAGTCTCTGGGAGCATCGAGGGGTCAGGCCAGTTGCCACTGTTGCTCCCTCCCTGGAGCTGCAAACTCCCTCAGCTCCTTCAGTTCCTTCTCCAACTCCTCCATCTGGGACCTCACACTCAGCCCAATGGTTGCTGTGAAGTAACTCTTGGGTATTCCGAACTTTTGAGCTAATAACCACTTATCAGTGAGTACATACCGTGTTCATTCTTTTGTGACTGAGTTACCTCACTCAGGATGATATTTTCAAG
Organism: Rhynchomys soricoides; assembly: GCA_019843965.1. Classification (NCBI taxonomy): domain Eukaryota; kingdom Metazoa; phylum Chordata; class Mammalia; order Rodentia; family Muridae; genus Rhynchomys; species Rhynchomys soricoides. The sequence continues at coordinate 89,040 of JADRCH010000596.1, read as the reverse complement.
TTCCATCCATTTGCCTGCAAATTTCATGAAGTCATTGTTTTTAATAGCTGAGTAGTATTCCATTGTGTAAATGTACATTTTCTGTATCCATTCCTCTGTGGAGGGGCATCTGGGTTGTTTCCAGTTTCTGGCTATTATAAATATGGCTGCTATGAACATAGTGGAGCATGTGTCTTTATTACATGTTGGAGCATCTCCTGGGTATATGCCCAGGAGTGGAATAGATGGGTCTTCAGGTAGTATTCTGTTCATTTTTCTGAGGGTCCGCATACTTCATATTTTAAAGAATATTTTTCTTGGGTGAACAGTGGGTCAGTAATTACCTTTGCTTTTGTCTCACGCTTAAATTTTGTAATGTGTTCTAAATTGACAGCCCGTGGTAATGCATTCAAAATATTCTTTACATTTGTAAAGTTTGTTTCCAGTATGGATTCCAGAATGATCTCTAAGATCTGTGAATCAGGTAATAATAGATTTTGAACATTCTTTATGTTTGTAAAGATTCTCTCAAGAATGGATTCTGTGATGTTTTTGAAGAGTCGAGCCCTCAGCAAAAGACTTGCCACATTCTTTGCATTGGTAAGGTTTCTCTCCTGTATGGATTCTGCAGTGTCTTTGAAGATGTGAGTGCTGGGTAAAGGACTTGCCACAATCTGTGCATTTGTAAGGTTTCTCTCCAGTGTGGATTCTGTGATGAATTTTAAGAGCTGAGGCCATGGTAAAAGATTTGCCACATTCTTTACATTTGTAAGGTTTCTCTCCAGTGTGGATTCTGTGGTGGGCTTTAAGAGTTGAGCCCTCCGTAAAAGACTTGCCACATTCCTTACATTTGTAAGGTTTCTCTCCAGTGTGGATTCTGTGGTGGCTTTTAAGAGTTGAGCCCTCAGCAAAGGACTTGCCACATTCCTTACACTTGCAAGGTTTGTTTCTACTGTGTATTCTGTGGTGGGCTTGAAGATGTGAGCCCTGGGAAAAGGACTTGCCACATTCTTTACATTTAAAAGATTTCTCTCCTGTGTGGGTTTTGTGATGCCTTTGAAGAGAATAGCTGTTAGAAAAAGACTTGCCGCAATCTGTACATATGTAAGGTTTCTCTCCAGTGTGGATTCTGTAGTGCGTTTGAAGATGGGAGTACTGGGTAAAGGACTTGCCACATTCCTCACATTTGTAAGATTTCTCTCCAGTGTGGGTTTTGTGATGTGTTCGAAGACAGGAGCTGCTGGTAAAGGACTTGCCACAATCTGTACATTTGTAAGGTCTATCTCCGGTATGAATTCTGCTATGGGCTTGAAGATTTGATCGTTTGGCAAAGGACTTTCCACATTCTTTACATTTGTAGGGTTTCTCTCCAGTATGAATTCTGTGGTGGGATTTAAGTGTTGAGCCCTCAGCAAAAGACCTGCCACAATCTGTGCATTTGTAAGGCTTCTCTCCAGTATGAAACCTGTGATGAACTTGAAGAGAGTAGCCATGAGTAAAGGACTTGCCACATTCTTTACATCTGTATGGTTTCTCACCAGTGTGGATTCTCTGATGAGCTTGCAGATATGAACCTGTGGTAAAAGACCTTTTACATATTTTACATTTAAAAGGTTTCTCAACAGTATGAATCGTATAAATCTCTCTGTGGCCTGAGAACTGAGAAGAGGACTTTCCACATTCTGTAATTTTGCATGGTGTCTCTCCAGTTTGAAGCATCTTAAGTCTAGTGAGGCCTGAGGAACTCCTGAAGCACTTCCCCGATTTCCTAGATTTTTGTTGAACAAAGTATCTTGGATACCCAACAAGTTTTGAAGGAGGGGTAAACTCCAGTCTATATACTTTGTATTTCTGAGGTTTCTCTCTAGTGAGACTTAAATCATTTTGAGTCATATTTAAACAGAAATTGAAGGATTTATCACTTCCCATGAACAGGCATGGTTTTTGTCCAATATCATTTACCTTATCCCCATCACTGCTTGATGATTCAATAGAGACTTTGCTGTGCGTATCATATCTCTGTCTGTGAACTTCTCCTCTAGCCCTAATTTCAGTACATTGACTACAATTTGAATTTAAAAGTTTATCCTCCTGATTGCTTGTGGACAGCTTCTCTTGGCTACAGTCCTGCTGGTGCAAAGGTGACTGTGTGCACTGACCAGAGACATCCCTACATCTATCAGTATTGTAACAATTCTCCAGAAAACAATTACTTTTCTGACCATCACTAGGAGTTACATCTTGTTCATACGTATCCGGTGAGTCGTTACCTTGGTAAGCAATCTCTGTAAAGTGATTGTTGTGCTTATTACACAATGGAAAGTTCAGAGTAAGGCCGTTATCATCTTCATGATATCTGTGGGGGTATTCAGAAATACCCATCCAATGATGTCTTTCTCGTCCTACTGGATTCACACACACAGTCTTATGTTGATCTACACCATAGTCCCTGTCACAAGGTAGATTTACCTGTTGAGGAAATTGTAAAGAATTTTCAGTCACATACTTCTCACTGTGATGACACTGTATGTGTTTTTCTATGGTACTAATCCCCTTTTCTTCACAGAATGTTGAAATACTGCTTAATCCCATACTACATAAAACATATCTCAAAGACTCATATGTCCCCCCCCATCATGTTACTTCTCAGTGAATTCCCACTTCCATGTAAAGTTATGTTTCAAAAACTGATGTGAACACTTTCCTACAAGAGCCTCCTACTGTGAATGTGGAAGTGGCCCAGAGTGAGCTGTGTCAGGAGAAGACTGAATTTCTTAATCTCCCCTGTCAGGAAGGTCAGCAGTGGGTGGTGTGTACAGATCACACCCATCATCTCAGAATTCATGCTCTTCTTTGTCACCTCTACATTCCCAGAACATCCTTACGTGTGACTTTCTGAGGCTGGTACTTCCAAAGTGTCCTGGTCCTTCTCTCTGGACAGATTCTTGTTTGCTCTCTATTTTGAACAGTTCCTTGTTATGAAAGCAAGACAGGGCTGGAAGAAATGAAAGAAAATCATTATTTCAGTTTGTGGACTTATATGAAAATAAATAATATAGAAACATGATGCAAAAAGGTACACCGCAGCAAAGACTGTGCCAAGATGATCTCACCCAACCTTCAGCTCTTCTGCTGTCAGGAAACAAGAGGGCTGAACATGACAAATACAAGAGGATATCACATGGAGATGTAGCACATAATTTCCTTCAATAAATGGAAGGGCTGACCTTAATTCTGTAGTGTAACAGTCAATCTATACAGAATTGTGTCACAGTGAAAACTGAAACTATTAGTTGATAAGAAAAATGGTCTTTTCACTTTGAAAGTGAATTATCAGATTCAACATAAAGTAACTTTCTAAACATACTAACAAAACAATAAAAACCGAATAAATACAACATATGATTATTCTAGAGTAGATTCATAGGTGCATATTAAGCAATATATTTCAGAACATGTCAGATTACACAATATACGGATCTACATTTTCTAATGTGTAAATATGATACTCAGGTCCATAATACCTCCCAGACATTTATCACGAAGGGATATTGTATCAGAGGCCATTTCCCCATCTAATGAGTTGAGTATGGGTTTCTTGTTTTATAGTATATGTCCCTAGTAGGTATAAGAGTCAAAAAATTCTTTGTGTCCAGAGATTAGCACTAGAGAATCCTGGCGTGTTCAACACATAGAATTGTTCCTTTAAATGGGGGGACGACACAACTTGTTATGAGCCCACGACATTGGAGAAGGTATGGATAACAGCCTGCTGAAGTTTGTGCTCTGTGGCCAAGGCCAAGGGTCCTTCCCCAGACCCTTACTGTGAGCTTGTCAATATATATATAACCTATCTTTAGGGGAGGTATCACATGAAGTCAGTCTAAAGAACCCACCTTACAGAAGATGTCACATGTGCTTTAGGAAGAATTTTGATGTGGTTGTGTCTAAAGCTTTATTGTGCACACAGGATATAGTTATTTATCAGCAGGAAAAATTTTGTTGTATATAAGTGTATGTACTCAAGGTCAGGTCAACAAAGTTTGAATCAACACCAGTTTTTAGTTGTGTTGAACTAAGCAACCTTCTTCCTTACCCGTTAGTTTATTAGCCTCGGTGGTTGCAGAGACTCTTGCAATTGACATCTAAAGTGCAGGGCTGCGCCCTCACAGAAGGTAAGAACAAAAATGTTTGTAGTGAATGTGTCTAGTTCCATCACCAAGGAGAGTCGCAAAGGTGAGAGAGAAATAAGACATATAGAAATTTTAGTATTCCTTGGAATTCCCCTACTTTTGTAATTCATGAAAAGCCAAAAATATATTTTGACTTTTACATGACCTCTGAGACATAAATGCTACTATAAAAACAATGGGAGCTTCCCAGACATATCCTACTATGATTCCTGAGTGACTTCAGAATTAGTATGCTGTCAAATATTTAAAAAACAATTTTTAAAAATAAGAAGAGGGTTATAGAGTCACCCAAATCACCACATACTAGGCCGCATTTAGCTATCTGCTTCAAATTTGTTCATGTTAAAGGCTGATACCTTTTCTGTTGCCCAAAACTACTTTACACTAAAGGAGACACAGTCTAAAATATATTTAAAATGGAAAGATTAGAAAATAATCAATGGAAAGAACCAGATGTCCTCCAAGTATCAGGGAGAGACAATATTTGTATCTTCTCAGAAAATGAAGTACTAGATGGCACCTGCTTTAATGCCTCCAATCACGACACTATCCTGGAGACCACCAGACTATTAGAGCATATGAAGCAGACACGTCTACAGAGGATACAACCTAAGAGGAAGAATAAGCTGATGGCTTGGGAGACAACAAGGACACGATACTACAAATCCCAAAACTGCTTTTATATTTATTGACTATATTACATGTTAAAACTCAGTTTGTCTATGCAAACTCCATTTTTTTTTTTTTTTTGAGTCATGGTGGGGTGAAAGACATTCATGTGATAGGAGATAGTATGATGCTGTTTTCAAATGCTACAGATTGTTTTTATGTTTGTTTTTTTTTTTAAATTATGAATCCTAGGAGTAACTATTGATATACTAATACAAGATGAAAACATGCCTGTATAGTTAAAATACTACTAAAATCAAATATATTAGCAGAAATTATCTAAGAGATAATATTGATTATGTGTTGTTCAAGTATAAACTTGGTTGTCAACAATTTTCTGGCATGTGTTGATTTAATGTGTTAGATTTCTTTCCTACTACTGATGGTCAAATTAATCATCTCCATCAAGAGATAAAATCTTTCAAGTGACCTTTGAGTGGTAAAGACAGCTTTCCCCTTTCCTTGGTCCTATTAGATATTCATATAATTCTAGTACATTGGCCTATAAAGACTAGCCATGCCGGCAATGCATTTAACCTTGACCTTGATTATAACCACAATCTGCTCTTTAAAAAATAAAAAAAAAAGGGGGGGGGGGCCTGGAGAGTGGTTAAGAGCACTGACTGTTCTTCCAAAGGTCCTGAGTTTAATTCCCAGCAACCACATGGTAGCTCACAACCATCTGTAATGGGATCTGATGCGCTCTTCTGGTGTGTCTGCAGACAGCGACAGTGTACTCATATACATAAAATCTTAAAAAAAATAATAAAATAAAGGGGGTGGAATATATAGGAGGTAAGGAGATCTTTGTGCCCACAGATGAGCACTGGGGGAAATTTCCGTGTTAAATACACAGGTTGTTCCCTCAAAGTAAGGAATGTATAACTTGTTACCCACCTAAGAGGCTGGGAGCAGAGGAGGTGAACAGCCCTGTGACATTTGCACAGTCTTGTGGCTAAAACCACAGGGGTCCTGCTCTTATTATAAACATCCTGTTTTCAATCAATCTATAGAAACCAAGCTTATGGAAGGTGACCCACTTACTTTACAAAGAGTTTCAATATAATCACGTCCAATCTTTATTGACGTCACTTTGTATTTACTGTACACACAGGATTGAATAAATTAATTATAACCAGGAAAGTGTTCACAAGTTTGCAGTGCTTAACTGAACCTAAAAATAAACTACTCCAGGTCAGACTCTAGAGTTAAAATCAATATCCTGTAGTAGTTGTACAAATACCAAAGTTAAATCCGAATCATCTCAGATATTCGCCAGTTTTTATATGTAAAAGAACACCTTCTGCATTTGGGGAGTCAGAGTTATATTAATATATTCTGGAAAATGAATAGAACCATGAGAATAGCATTTAGTTCTGATTGAACTAAAGCAATGGGCTTTGAATTACTTAACTTATATTTTCTGACTCATGACCTGTCATTCCTAATTCATTGACATTTGTATAAAAAATAGGCCAAAATTAAAAGGGTGGGGGATGCTAAGTTGGTTCCTTCTGGGGGTCATGAGGGAGAATCTTCCCCAGGTTTTGGTCCTGGTGGGTTAGCACAGCCTTTTCCTCTGGATTGTTCATGCATTCCTCCAGTCTCTGCTTACTCTTCATATCCTCTCTGCCCCACAGGGAGCTGAGTCCAAATTTCTGTATTTAAGATATTTACTTTTGTATATGTGTGTACATGTTCGTACCTGAGTGTGTAGGTGTGCCATGAAGTGTGTATGTGTGTCAGAAAACAGCCTCCGCATTTCACCTTGCTTGAGGCAGGATTTTTCATGTTGTTTGTTGCTGTACTGGTGTCCCAGGATAGCTAGCCCTCCACCTTCTGGAGATTCTCTTATCCTTCCTCCATTCATTCCATAGGAATAATGCTGAGATTATAGACATGTGCTACTGGGTCTGCCATTTATACAGGTTCTAGGGAATCTGACCTGAAGTTGCCCATTCTATGAAACAAGCATCTTCTAAACCATCTCCCAAGCACAAAATTTCCTTCTTCTAAGACATTTAATTTATGTGCATGTGGAGGTCTGTGGTGTTTGTGTGTGTATGCACGTGCCACATTATGCACATGGCAGTTAGAGGAAATCTTACAGGAGCTTGTGAAAGAAATGCTTTTCCTCCCCTCCTCCCCTCTCCGGAGATAAGGCTTCCTAGCTAGCAGATATTTCCTGTGGGATGGGCATTCCTCCCCTCCCATCTCCAGAGATAAGGTCACCTAGCTAGCAGATGTCCCCTCCCCCCCTCTCCAAGCACACAGGAGAAACAGGTAAGAAAGCACGTAGGCTGGGAGGGAGGGGCTGATTAAGCCCCTGCTACCTCATTCCCTAAAGACCAATCAGTTTAAAAGTCACACTGTTCTGCCAATCACATTGTACCTAATGGCAGCTGCTCTAAAATCCTATTTAAGGTCCCTGACCGTGCTCTGGGGGGGTCACTCTCCCATCTTGGTATGTAGAGCAGCCTCAGCATGCTGATGAATCAATAAATTTCTCTTGCATTTTGTATCAATCCCCTACTCCATGTGTCCATTCAGAGGGTCTTCAGTAAGTTAAGACTCCCCAGAGTCTTATACTGGTTCTCATCTTCTACCATGTAGGCCCCCAAACTTCAACTTAGATCATCAGGCTTGGTAGCAAGCGCTTTTGACCACCAAGCCAGCCCATCAGTCCACTATAATCTAATAATAAAGTTCACTATTATCTTCATTTCAACTTGCTGTAAAGACTCCATTTCACAGAAATTAGTTCATGCTGAGATTAAAGCAAGCCCAAAACATCAAATATGTTCACAAGCTCTCATCAAGAATTTGTTTCACACAAACCTCAAGAGCATCTTATAAAAGACTTAACAAAGTGTTTACCACTGCCCAGACCCCAGAAGGAAGTTCTCTCACCAACTCGTCTTCCTTGCTGATTCTTAGGAAGGCTTCCTGATACAAACAAGTCTCTTCACTAACCTTTGAGTGTTACTGGGATACCATATCTCTCTTCTGTCTCAGGTGCTCTTTTGTCATGTGTTTATTATACAATTAAGAAGTCTGTTCTCATGGTAATTAGTGGCCAGGCAGCAGAGAAAAGGCATCTTAACATAGGAGGCAGAGAGGAAAGGTTTAGGTAGTCTGTGCACGCTAAGGCATAATGACAACAGTCTAGCAGTCACCCTCCATTCCCCTAAACCTTGTGCCCTACTCTGCATTAACTGTCAACTTGACACAGCCTGAAACCAACTGGAAAAAAAAAAGAATCTCAATTGAGTAATTTTTTACAAGTTAAGATTGTCTATAGACATATCTGTGATATACAAATGTCATGACTGATAACTGGATAGGTCACCCCAGCCCACTATTGGTTCTTCCATTCCCTCAGCAAGTGGTTAAGAGCTATAATGAGAAAGACATCTGAGCATCAGCCTGACAAGCAGGTCAGCCTACAGAATCCCTCCACTGTTCATGCTGTAGTTCCTTGGCTCTGAGACTTTCTACACTAACTTCTAACAGGCCCGCAGTCTGGAAGTGTAAGTTGAAATATAACCTTCATTCCCTTAAACTGCTTATAGTCATGGTATCTGCCACAGCAACAGAATAAAACCAGGGTACTTTGATTAGTCACAGTATCCCAGGCTACCTGAACAAAAAGGGATCTTCAAATAGTTTTGCTCTACTATTTTGGAACCTATATTGGGTTCTTGAGATTTAAGAAACTCATAAAGCTTTCAAATCCAGTCCAGAAAACACATGTAGTCCAAATTAAAAGATTATCCCACATCCAAAGAACCAGATTAATGGTGGGTTTTTACACTTCACATAATTTCACTAAGATACATCTCTCTTGCCAGCTGCAAGGATATTGTCCATCATCAATCCACAAAATCTCTCGTAGACACAGCAGCGAGTCATTTTGATGAGGGCACCCCCTCAATTGAGACTACCT
>JADRCH010000596.1:36472-80243 GCA_019843965.1 Rhynchomys soricoides | reverse complement strand
GGGACTACCTCAGATGGCTGTAGGCTTTCAAATGGAGGAGACTTGGGGCTACCTCAGATGGCTGTAGGCTTTCAAATGGAGGAGACTTGGGGCCATTCTTATTCAAACCACATTCACTGGTCCCCACCGCCGGGCAGCCCTACGATAATGCAAACATCACAATTTGTGCCATCATAATGGCAGTCAGTCCAATTTCCAAAGTCCCCACCTTCTGTAACAGTCGCAACAATGTTTAAAAGTCCAAAGTTCAAAGTCTTTTCTGAGACGCAAGGCAATCTCTTAACTGTAACCTGCTGTGAAATCAAAATCAAATGCATTTCACATACTTTCAACAATCAATGGCACAAGATATATATTACCATTCCAAATGGGAGGAAAGGGGTCATAATGAGGAGATACTGGACCTAAACAGGAATGAAAACAAGCAGAATATCCTTTTCCACATCTGATGATAAGGCACTATTTGGAACGCCAAATCTTTTAGCTTTCTTGACTGCAGCACATTTCTCTCTTAGCCTAGTTCCACTATATGTCTGCAGCTCTCTTCAGCAGATATTCCATAATTCTGGGATCGCCAACATCTTGGAGTCTCCAATACTTCAGCTTTACAGTGTCATGCAAAGGCCTCTCTGAGCCTCCCTGCAGGGACACCTCTAGCACATACCTGGCCCCAGTAGCTTTTCCAAACCATGAAGGGAGATTCCAGACTTCTTTTTTGTATCACTGACTCTAAAGTCAGAATCACATGGCCCAAACTGCCATGTTGGTTCTTTGTTTGTTTGTTTGTTTGTTTGCTAGGGCAGGAATGTGGCCCTTTGTTCAAATACATTTCCATCAGCTTTCTGTTTTCTCTACTTAAACATTTCTTTAACTCCTTTCCACGAGTAGGAAGTTTAGCTGGGTGGGGTCTTGCCCCAAAGTCACCATTCCCTTGTTCCCTTATTCAGCATCAGGCTTTTCTTTAAACTTCTCATCTTCATGAGGCTATGACTTGACGCCATTACATTTGCTAGTGCTCTCTTTCTCATCTACTGTACATTTATTATTTTTCCTTGCTCAGGTCACTCATCTTATTAGTATGCACTAGAGTGACCACAAATTCTAGACTGTCTTGAAGTCTCCTCTGCCTTTTCTATTAGGTCAAAATTCTTCAATTCAGCCTCAGAAAGATTATTAGGTAAGGGGAGAAAGTAGACATATTCTTCACCAAAATGTAACAGTAACTGTCTCTGCAGAACTTACTAATATGCTTCTCAGAAACCTCTTGAGCTAGGAGATCATAAGCTATGTTGCTCTTAGTTTCATGCTCCTGCTAGTGTGGCCAAAATTCAACTGTTTTCCTGATCCAAACCCCAAAGTCTACATTCCACCAACAAGCAGCATGGGCAGGCCTGTCTCAGCAATAACCATTCTTGGTACTAACTTCTGTCTTGGTTACTGTTCTATTGATATGAAGTGTAACTATGACCACAGTAACTCTAATTAAGGAAAACATTTGTCTGGGTCTGCTTTACAGTTTGTGAGCTTTAGTCAATTGTCAAGGCAGGGAACAGAGTGACATGTCAGCATGGATGATACTGAAGAAGCTGAGAATTCTAATTATGGATCCACAGGAGGCTGGGAGAGTGACAATGGTCCTGGCTTGGGCATAGGAAGCCTCAAAGCCCATCCCCAGTGGCACACTTCCTCCAAGAGGGCCACACCTCCTAATCCTTCTCAAGTATCCCCACCCCCACCCCACCCTTGACTAAGCATTGAAATACATGAGTTGATGAAGGCCATTCTTATTCAAACCTTCAGATAAGGCCTAAAGATACCAAGGTGAGTTAAAACAGATGCATGATACTGTAGATAAGACCAAGAACCTGAGCCCACACGGGTCATAGGCCCTAGGTAAAAAGACACTAAACTTTTGCTAAATGAACATGGCAATGATTCTTAACGACATGACATTATACACAGATCTCTGCATCCCTCAACCCTCTGCAGTGAGGTTTAACATAACCACTCAAGCCAGACAATGTGCAGAAAATGAGAAACTTTGGAGCACTCAGACCGATATAGGCTGTCATTATCCCAACCCTCCAATCAAGGTTTTAGGGCCCATGCATAGAGGAAGCAGAAAGACAGTAAAGGCAAGAGGCGGTGGATAACTCTAAAGAAAAGCATTTTCCAGACACCTCAGGAGTAATGACCACATATACTCACTGAGACTATGACAGCATACACAGGACCGAGAACCTCACAGCTCAGAGAAGGGAAAATAGACACAAACTCCCACTCCTAGCCGAGCACCTATTTGAAATCCATAGATTCTGTGAGAGGGAAAATCAGTATTCTTCAGTGGAATGACATTGGGTATATCAACCACATTTCAGAGAATGCCTCATGTCAAAGAGCATTTGCCCGATAGAAATCCAAATCTTTGGTCTTTTATGATTTTTCAGTCTTGTTTTCATTTTTGAGAAAGCAGAAGAGTGCATGTGAGAGAGAAATCATGATGTTGAGTCAGCATGTGTGAGGGCATGTGGACAGGAAGATGGGGAGAGGAGAAAATATATGACATATTGATATATATTGATTTATATATGATATACATATTGATTTATATATGATCTATAAGTAAGAAAAAAACCTAAGCGAACAAATGAGCACTGGCCCACTGCAGACAAATACAACATGTAGTAAAATACACAATAACCGCACAGACATTGCCAAATTAGTACTGTAATACTATATTTTAACTCAACACTATTTGGATAAAATGAGAAACAAACAATGTAGTTCCACCGCATATCACATTCTGGATATATTATCTAAGTATCATCTGTAGAAAGGTGATTGGGTAATATCTCTACAAGTTAAGACTACTTGAATTAGAATCACCACAAGAGACTGCTTCATCCAAATTACCTGGTTCTATGCCTTTAGCAATGGAGGGTTCTTCGTTTTGTTCAAGGCAGCTGAGTAGCTCTGGTTTTGATACAGAAAGACCTGTGTATTAGAAAAGATAAATGACATCTTTTTTACATTATGTTCACTGTGTTGGGTTTCACACACTGGGTTGTACCCAACACATAAGAGGAAACAGAATGATTTTCTGTTTCCACAAGTGACTCCCTAATTGTTACTTCCTGACATGTATTTTAGACTGTCCTGAAATCAATATATTTGAGCTTTTGTATATATTTATTCTCCTTTAAATTAACACATGAAAAAAACACAACTGTTAAAATCAACCTTTACAGTAAGAGTCACACATTATGTGCTACTAAACGTTGGATATAAATGCACTGCTAAACTGAAGGATGTTACTAAATGTAAACACAAGGTAGAGTGGTTTCAAATGTTTCTATAAAAAAGACAATCACCACTGTCTAGAACAGACTGAGAGCTGAGACTCAGACAATGGACAGATACAAACAATAAGCACATTTGATAGACACTGTAGAATGAAGTAGAAACTTAAAAAGGAAACTCTTCTCACCAACAGAGACCAGGATGCTGTAGATCTCCAACATGACATCTCTATACAAAGTCCGCTGAGCAGAGTCCAGGCATTCCCACTCCTCCTGGGAGAATTCTATGGCCAGATCTTTGTAAGTTAACAGACCCTGAAGTGAAAATTAACATTTCCTCTTATGTCCACTGGTTTAGTCACTACCAAGTGAATGAAATTAAGGTTAACTACAAAATCAATACACATTTTTCTAAAGTTATGATCTGAGACAGAGGACATTTTGACTTGTCTAGAAAGATCCAATAGGCCCTCAGATGAATGGTTCAGGAGCAGGAGTATCTCTTAAGGGATATATAATCACCCACATCCTCCTCTGTAGCAGTTAGAATCTACATTCACCTCTGATATCAGAAAGTTTGTAAATATTTCAGGTCATGCATTCCTGGAGAGAAATAAAGATGAAGAAAGAAAAGACAGAAAAACAAGTGGCTGCACACAGGTGAGAAAATTTAAAGGGCTAATATTGAGAATTATCAGAATAATGAAAAAGACAAAAAAGGACAACTCTAATTTTAGGGACCATGTTAGTCCTATCATAGGGAGTTAGAGGACCTGGTGACGACCCATCTCTGTTATCTCCTGGAGCCTCCTTCAAACTGGGTGTGGTGGATCCAGAGGGTGACATTGGTGACTTTCACTGCTGTAGAAGTGGTGAGGACCACAGGTTATGGGCCTTTCTGTGTTGGTTCCAGGTTGGGATCCTCTTCACCCACATAAGGATATCAGGATGGAAGTGTGGACAAGCTCAGACATGGGTAAGGGCACAGCCTCTTGAAATGTCTGTTTAGTGTCTATAAGAAATTAAGAAATTAAGAAAAGGGTTAGTAATTTCTACCTCATGAACTTCTCTATATGGGGTGCACCTGGTCTTTAATAGGGCAAAAGGTAGGAGGCTGGTCCAATTGTTACCAGTCTGAAGGAAATATTTAATTTACCTATCCAGGGCTTTTTGACCGCTAGACACAAGGTATTTTGCAGTCAACAACAGACACTCTTTTGAAGATTTTCTTGATATTTCACATCCCTGGTGCTATTCTACAGTTAAAGGCTGTAGCACCTCTCTCCCTATAACCACACCCACAGACTGGAAAGCAGGAACCAAAAATGACTTCACTTGGTACCCTGTGCCACAGCAGACACTCAGAAACCATGAATGCCTGCAGAGAGACAAAATTTAAGTTCTTCCTTTCCTACACTGAGGCAGCTTCTTCTTCCAGCACCTGATGGATGTCTCTCTCTACCTGGGAATGTGGCTGCAGGACCAGCTTTAACCTAACACAGGCTTGTTGGCATTTAAAATGGAGGTTGAGCACACTGTCCATCAGAAGTCCTAATGACCCTTTTCCTCATTTTCTATTTGTCTGGGAGGCTTAATTAAAACAAAATCGAGGGCTGGTGAGATGGCTCAACAGTTAAGAGCACTGACTGCTCTTCTGGAGATCGTGAGTTCAAATTCCAGCAACCACCTGGTGGCTTCACAACCATCCATAATGAGAAATAATAAACAAACAAACAAACAAACAAAACAAAACAAAACAAAACCTTTGGGGGAGAGCAAGGGAGGCCCGGAGCAAGGGGGGTGAAGCGCGAGTGAGGCAGAGCAAGAGGGAGAAGGGAAGGGGGAAAAATCAATTCCTCTACTCGGGATAAGGTCCAGAATCTGTAGGCTAGCCATACAATATCCTCTCCAATCCCAGACCTTAGCACAACTGATGCCACAGTGGAAACACCATTCAGTTCATTAAACACAACACAAACACAGCACCACCTGCCAATAACAAAAGCAAAGACCTGATTTATCAAAGTCCCTAGTTCTGGGAAAGACTAAATGTAACTCTGATTTTTGACCTGATTTATCAAAGTCCTTAGTTCTGGGAAAGGCTAAATGTAACTTGTTGGGAGCCGCCTGAGCACCCACATTCGCCATTACAAGATGGCGCCTACATCTGGCCGAGGACAAGTTGTAAACAGGCTAGTGCGCATGCACCTGGTAATTTTCCACCTCAGAATCTCAGCCTCTCTCCTGGCGGCATCTGGCCTGGTGTGCGGGAGCCAATGGGGAAGCTCCATGTCCCAGGCAAGCGCTGTGACCCATATAAAGGGCGGGTGTTCTATTGTTCTGGGTCTCCACTCGTGGCAAGCTTATGCTCTCCCTCTCAAGATGCATTAAAGCTTTACTGCAGAAGGATCCTATGTGTGCCGCGTCGTCTTGCTGGCGAGACCGTAGCGCGGGACAGTAACTCTGATTTTTGGCGTGTGCAGTGAGTTCTGCTTGTGTTTAACTATTCTTGCTAACTGAGGTGTCAACAAAGGATGTGGTTCTGTGCTTAAAAGCTCACCTTGAAAAGGGGTCAGGAATATATTTGGATCCCAAACACTCAGTGGAGTCACCAGGTGGCTAATAGAGACTTTCTTTCTATTGGATTAACCCATGTCACAGTAGACTTCTCTAGTGGACACCACCCACTAGAAAACCTAAAAGTATTTCTCACACTGGCAGTGCTACTTAGATGTCTTGGGACTAGAAGCCTACTTGATCATGGTGGATGATGTTTTTGATGTGTTCTTGAATTCAGTTTGTGAATATTTTACTGAATATTTTTGCATCAATGTTCATAAGGAAAATTGGTCTGCAGTTCCCTTTCCTTGTGGAGTCTTTGTGTGGTTTGAGCATCAGGGTGACTGTGGCCTTCACAGAATGAGTTTGGCAATGTTCCTTGTGTTTCTATTTTGTGGAATACTTTGAAGAGTATAGGTATTAACTCTTCTTAAAAAGTTTGGAAGAATTCTGGCCTAAAACCATCTGGCCATGGGCTTTTTTGGTTTCGAGACTTTTGATGGCTGATTTTGTTTCCTTAGGAGTTATAGGACTGTATAGCTTACCTGGTCTTGATTTAACTTTCATAAGTGGTATCTATCTAGAAAATCATCCATTTCATTTAGCTTTTCCAATTTTGGGGGGTAGATGCTTTTGAAAGACAAGACATGGCTGCCCACTCTCTCCCTATCTATTCAACATAATACTTGAAGCTCTAGCTAGAGCAACAAGACAACTAAAGTTGACCAAGAGAATACAAATTGGAAAGGAAGAAATCAAAGTATCACTATTCATAGATGATATCATAGTATACATGAGCGGCTCAAAAAATTCAACCAGAGAACTCCTACCGTTGATAAACACCTCCAGCAAACTGGTTGGATACAAAGTTAAATTAAAAAACTCAATAGCCCATATACAAACAATAAATGGGCTGAGAAAGAAGTTAGGGAAGCAAGAACCATTACAGTAACCAAAAATAACATAAAATATCTTGGTGTGACTCTAACCAAGCAACTGAAAAACCTGTATGACGAGACCTTCAAGTCTCTGAAGAAAGAAATTGAGGAAAATATCTGAATGTGGAAAGAATATGCCATGCCACACCCCTGGCCCTCCTCTTCCCTCCTCAGTGTGCCCCAGCACTAAACTTAAGTAAGCTAACACGCCCTGCTCAACCATAGGCCATGTCTGCCACCTGACCAGGTAGGCTGACCATAAACTCTCTCCATCCCATCTTCCCATACCCAATCCTCAGGGTCACCCCTAGTGCTACAATAAATCATTGCCCCCAGACTCCTCTTCCCCCAGGCTCCAACAAAAAGAATTGTCAGAGCCAAAAGGGTTGAGGACCCCAGGAGAACAGGCCTACAGAATCAACTAATCTGGGCTCATAGAAGCCCATGGAGACCGAACAAACAATTATGGGGCCTGCACAGGTCTACACAAGGTTTTCTGCATATATGTATGGTTGTTGAGCTTGGTGCTCTTGTGGGACACTTAACAGTAGGCGTGTATTATATGTGTCGGGGGGAAGGGGGTTGAGGGAGTCTGAATCTTTTGCCTGCTGTTGGGACTCTTTTCCTACCACTGGGTTGCCCCATCCATCTTTGGTATGAAGGCTTCTGCCTAGTACTATTGTGTCTTCTCATGCCCTGTTCAGCTGATATACCTGGGAGGTGTGTTCTTTTCTGAAGAACAGCAGGAGGGGTGGAATGGGGGGAAGAGACTGGGAGCAGTGAGGGAGTGGAAACTCTGGTTGGGGTGCATTGTATGAGAAAAAAATAAAAGAAAGAAAGAGAGGGGGAGGGAGGACGTAAAACTGGGTCGAGACACAAATAAAGGAAGAAAATTAAAAGACTTTCCAGAATTCAATGAACATGAAGACACAACATACTGAAACTTACAGAAGACAACAAAAGCAATGCTAAGAAGAGAAAGTTCATAGCACTAAGTGCCTACATAAAACAACTGGACAGATCTCCTAGCAACTTAACAGCTCACCGGAAAGTTCTGGAACAGCAGTTCTCAACCTGTAGGTTGTGACTCTATCTAAGACCATTGGAAAACACTATTTCTAATGGGCATAGGAATTAAGACACTACTGTTCTGTCTCCAGGTGGATCTGCCCACATGCAGATAATCCTACGTGAGCATATAGAACTGTATTTCCCTGCAACAGCATTAGAAAAGTTGAGAACCACTGATATACAGCTTGACCTAATGTGACCTTGCCCTCATGACTGTATACAGCTTGAATTAATATGACACTGCCCTTGTGACTGTACACAGACATAATTCATGTGACCTTGCCTTTGTAACTGTGTGTAGCTTCAATTCAAGTGAAATCTGCTCATAAGTGCCTAGCCCTCAAAATATAAACTGTCTCATTCTGTGAATAAAGATGTCTATTGCATGAGACCTTTGTTTGCTTCATTTTTAGGTTACCTAACCCCAGGTTCATGTTGCCAACTAGAGTGGTAAGAATGTAAAGATGTATGCACTCTCCTAGAACATGCTTAGAAATAAAATGGAATTTTGGCATACTCTTTCTGTTTTCAATAGAATACTACAAATCAGAAAGTAGCAGAAGTTGATCAAATAGTGATTAAACCCAAACTTGGTTATATAAAGAGGTAATGACCATTCATTTATGAAAAGCAGCAGAATAGAAAGCTCATGAGAAAATAAAGAGAAAGTATTAAGTATAAATACTCTGTTCTACCATTTGTGGGTTTAATAAATTGTTTTGGTGAAAAGGAGAATAATTTTTATGAATATATTTCAGTATTTTTTTCCTGAAAGTCCTACTTTTTAGCTTTGTAAAAAATGTATCTTGATGATATTAAGTGTGGTACTTTTTTTTGTTTGTTTTTCAAGACAGGGTTTCTCTGCATAGCCCTGGCTGTCCTGGAACTCACTCTGTAGACCAGGCTGTCCTTGAACTCAGAAATCTGCCTGTCTCTGCCTCCCAAGTGCTGGGATTAAAGTAAATTTCCTTAAAGCTGTTACTTGATGAAGAGAAAAAAATCATGGTGAAGGTAAATCATGGTGAAGGTCCTCAGCCACAGCAAGAAAATCAGCATCAACTCCCATTGGAGAGATTGCTAGCAGGTGTCAGCATAAAGGAAAGGCATTGCTTGATCACTGTAATTTTGGTCGCTAATAACTAGAACAATCTAAAGGACTCCCTGTATCAAGTCACATAAAATCAAGATGATTGGTAACAAGAACAAAATAAGAAAAGTTGAGACTACATATAACTGACACATTTCTGACCTTCAAGTTTATAACGCATTTAAATATTTCATCTTAGTATAGGAGGGAAGAAATCTCTTCTGACACTTCTGCTTCAAATATCATTCTTGTCAAGGAATTACACTATTTCTTTGTGCCTCATTCTCAGACTTGACTACCAAGTCCAATAGAACCCTAGATAAAAGAACCATCCAAAAAAAGGGTCCTTATTCACTCAAAAATGATGACCCAATTCCATTATCAGTAGGCTGTCATATTTATAAAATCAAAAGTTTATAAACGCCGGGCAATGGTGGCACATGCCTTTAATCCCAGCACTCAGGAGGCAGAGGCAGGTGGATTTCTGAATTCAAGGCCAGCCTGGTCTACAGAGTGAGTTACAAGACAGCCAGGGTTACACAGAGAAACCCTGCCTTTGAAAAAACAAAACAAAACAAACAAACAAACAAAAAAACAAAACAAAAGTTTATAAACACTGAAGGTTATGTATGCTGGGGAGAATTTATTCTGAAGATCACACAATGAAAAACAGACAGGCAAACGGGTAACATGCTTTTTGCAAGCGTTGACACTGACAGTCGTTTGAGGAAACAGAAGCAAAGCTGGGTAAAAAGTGAGGATATAGCAAAGGTGTGGGTTTCTGCAAAAGAAGCATCCCTGTAAGAACAGTCAACCCGTCCAATCCCCGGGCACAGTGCATACATTTACCTGAGAACAAAGCATCTCCCCTTACCCTTCTGTTTAGACCTTTGCAAGAAACTGTTCCACAAAATTTCACCTTCCTGATAATATCTCTGGATTTGAAGCCAACAATAAACTACCAACACCTACCACATCCAGGGACTGGAAAGCAGGAATACAACATGAGCTCACCTGGTGCCCTGAATGAGAGCAGATGCACTTCACCACAAGATCCTAGAGGCAAGCCAAGCCTAAGGGTCTCCATTTTGGCATTTAGGTACCCTGATTTGTAAGCAAGAGGAAAGGCTACACTGTGGACCTGTGCAGGTGCCTTGACTTGCAGACTGGCATTTCAAATGAAGCCAGCATATGGCTATCAGTCAGAAGCACAAGAAAACTTTTCTTACTTTGTTTTTCTCTGGGGTGTTTGAGTACTTCTACTGAAATCACTAACAAAATCTGTGGCATAACAACAGCTGAAACTACTTCTCAATCTGGCTGAAAAATCTAGATACTTAGGACCATGAAGCAGGAAATCAATCCATGTTCCACCATTGTCTCCACTGAGGTATTCTGTTGGGTTTCTATGCCCCAGACATTGCTTCTCCTGAATACACTGTCAAAAGCACTAAGGTAAGAGACATGAGAAACAGAAAGTGAAATTCATAGGAAAACATGAGATCTCAGTATTGTAAAATACCTTTGCTGTTAAGGGAGACGCCCAACCCCCATCCTCCAGCATCACTGTCCTTGGCGGCACTTTAACATCTATAAAAAGATAAAAATGCTCTCATCTTTACAAAACAGGACTTCACTAATTCAATTGCACCAAGAATGCACTGCACAATACTAAAAGTGACTTTGCACATCATTCAGACACCACACTTAAGTTCGTCTGCATTTTCTATAGAAATTGGATAGTAACTACTCAACCACTCCCTTAGTATTTAAAGGGGATGCTCAAGCTTTTCTAATTTCTTGTCTTTGACCTCCACTGAGGTAAGGTTGCTCATAGAATCAAGGGTGTATCCAGTGTATCTCAGTCTGCAGAATGCAGGATGCATGCTCACGGCATGGGAAGATTTAAAGTTCATTTTTTTTCACGATTTATTTATTCATTATATGTAAGTACACTGTAGCTGTTTTCAGACACACCAGAAGAGGGCATCCAATCTCATTACAGATGGTTGTGAGCCACTGGGATTTGAACTTAGGACCTCCGGAAGAGCAGTCAGTGCTCTTAACCGCCGAGCCATCTCTCCAGCCCTAAATTTCATTTTTTATAGTAGGAATTCTAGTAGGTTATTATACCTAAGGTAATGATTAGAATGAAACAGGTGTTTTTTACTATATCTAGAATAGACATCAGAATGAACCCTTGTTTTGCTGAAGTACTTTGACCTTAAAGAAGTCACTGTAGAAAACAGTGGTTGTTTCCCGTTGCCTATGGAGTTGTCTTTCTGGGGAGCCTTTACAACCTTGGCACGACTTTGGTAACAAGATGCTCCTGGCGCACCTGGAGCGGTACCAAGTTTCAGGTGTGTGATATTCATCTTCAGGAAACATAGATTATATTATGGGCTTTGGTATGAGAAACTTGTTTTACCAAAGAAAAAACTTTTGTACAGCAATCAGTCAATATCGATCCGTAAGAGGCAGAAAACTGAAAAGTTTTAAATTACTACAAATGATGAAGACACATAGAATTTTAAGGAATCATTATTATTCCAGTGTACAACCAATTCTTAAGTTAGAAATGAAAGTAGGAACTTAACTTTAAAAGGCCCTAAAGAGATTTAAAGAGCCGGGCAGTGGTGGCACACGCCTTTAATCCCAGCATTTGGAGGCAGAGACAGGCAGATTTCTGAGTTCGAGGCCAGCCTGGTTTACAGAGTGAGTTCCAGGATAGCCAAGGTTATACAGAGAAACTCTGTCTCAAAAAACCAAGAGAGAGAGAGAGAGAGAGAGAGAGAGAGAGAGAGAGAGAGATTGATTTGAAGACAAACTATTCCAACATTGTCTCATAGGAAGCACATCCAACATAAAGGAGTAAGCCTCTAAACCAATGTCCAGCTTTGCATCCAAAGAGCCTGTTGAAAAAGAACAGATAGCAGTCCACAGTAGAAGGAAGTAAAAAACAAAGCAAATGAAAGGACCCAGCACTTTAGAGATTTAGGCAGAACTATAACGAGAGCATCCTGCAGCAGCGCTAGGCTTCTTCTTACTCAGAGTGAAGGCAAGAAAATAAACCCTTATTAACTCAGATTTTTGGTCACAGTAATTTCTTGGGTGACTAAATGTAAAATAATAGCTACTTCTAAAAAGAAATCTGAAAACTTAGTTCCAGCATTATTAGATGTATGTATGGTATCATCTCCTCTCTCACTCTATCATGTCAACTCCACACCTGAAGAATGGGACTAGTACTCACTGAGGTTAGGTGAACTGAGAGGTAGGCTTGGGCCGTGCAGGAAAGCATCACATACCACGTACCATGTCATCACCGTTGAGTTCCAAAACCAAAGACGTTTTATATTGATTAAATTTAAAAGTGGCAGTTTTCCTAACCTGACTAGCTCCCAACTAATTGAGACAGAGACCCACTGATTTATTCAATAAGCTTTAATCACAATAACTGAGCACAACTTTTAAGCCTCTATGCTACCTAGCTATTTCCCAGCCACACACTCCGAGTTACCTGAAGTCTGTCTCTCCTTGGCTCCTTGGTGTAGCTGGGTGTCCACAGAGAGAACACCCATGGTGAATCCTCCTCATGCGTGACTTCTTAGCAACAATCTCCTCCTTCCTCTACCTCATGGCCCTCTTCTCTGGTACCCTCACCTGCCTCATGATGAGCTCCTTCTCCCTGTTCTTCTTCCTGGGACCCTTGGCTGGGACTGGAAGTCTAATCTTCCTCTCTACTCTGCCTGTCATTTGCTGTTCAGTTCATTTGAGTTCATTGGATACTATTATTTATACCACATTGATATAGGAGATTCTTCAAAATTCATTGCATCACCCATGTCTGGGTTTTAACCAGATCTCAGGGTACAAAAATCAGCATCTGAATACACAGTGCATAAAACCAACCCTCAACAACTTTTAATTTAAAATCAAGGACAATACCTGTCAAAGACATATGTCTCTGAGTGGCCATGTTCTCCAGAGCTAATCTATTTTCATTCATAAGCATGAGGCTGTCAAGAAATATGAAATTTGACAAACTTGAGCGCTACCAGGCTTGAACTAAATGCTGTCTATTTCCTCATAATATGCTTGGAAAATTTTTTGTAGTAAGAGAACAAAACAAAGTCATAAATGATGACCTTGCAGACGTCCCAGGTTCAGCACCCACATGTGTCTCACAACCTCCTGTAACTCTAATCCCAGGGTTCTAGGTCTCCTCTTCTGGCTTCTCTGGGCACACACTTGGTGCACCTATACACAACCAGTCAAACACACACATATGTAAATAAAAATAAACCTTAAAAATGAAACACACACACATATCTGCCTCTGCTAAAAAGCATCGTGTATGTCTTCTGCACTTTGGCTCTGGCTTCTACTCTGCTCTGACTCCTCACCTACTTCACACCCAGCCCCGCCTCTATAACACAACCATCCTCCAGCCTCTGCGTGTAGAGCGCTAAGATTACAGACAGTCGTGTGCCTCCACGACCTGCAGCACTACTTTAATACGTAACGCTTGACTTCTAAAGTTAGCCTCAAATCTGTACACCAGAGAGACATGGGGCCACTAGGTCACGTTAACGTTCCTGCTTTAATGTAACCAATGCATGGAATCTCATCCTCTGCTTTTCTTTCCTTTTTTTTTCCCAAAAGGTGTGTGTGGGAGGGGCAGTTAGTTCGAGAATGTAGCTCACTGGGGAAAAAGGTTTTTTTAATGCCTACTCTTTTCTATACCCCCAAAATTAATTTTATGGGGGATGTGTTGCCTGCCTGTGGTGCACCAGGAGGCCAGAAGGGGGCAGTGGATTCCAGTAACTGCAGTTCCTGGCAGCTCAAAGCCACAGTGTGAATGTAGGTACTGGGAGCCCAACACTGCTCATCCACATCTCAGCCCCTCCCTCTTTCTGCCTCTCATCCTCACTGGTCTCTACAGGAGGCTTACCGGTTGAGGCTGGCCCTTGCCTGTTTGGATGCAGAAACCTTGGCTTCAGAACACCTTCTACTCCCTGCTGCCAATCACCTGTCCTTACTACATCCATAGGTCACCAGCACAGGCCAGAGTACAGACCTAGCCACAGATCTGCAATGGACCCCAATAGTTATATAAACTGGCAATAGAAACTGAATTCGGTTTAGTTGTCTAAAAAATCCTTTTTCCGTTTTCAGCTCCAGCTCCATATAGGAAATATGACCCAGGCTGACATGGATACTGCATCCCCAGTTTAAGCCAAAACGTACATAAATGCATTTTCCCGTTTTCTCTCACTCCTTGGCGTTTTTCTCCTCTCGCAGGCCAGCTACCAGCTACTCAGACTCTAAGGGACCAGAAAGCAGTGCGGTCGCCCTCACAAGCACCCTGCATTGGACCCAGGCACAGTTTCTGCAGCGCCCCTGCACTGAGTCCTGCACAAACTGTGTCCAGAACACACAAGGTTCGCGAACGACGTGGCGAACACAGCAGTGCACACTGGGAAGTGACAAAACAGAAGCGAAAACCCGGCGAGAGAAGAATGAAAACAGGGCTGATTCCCACCTGCAGCCGTCAGTCAGCACCCTGTCCTGCCAGCCTGACTCCCCACTCACCTCACGCTGCACCTCACAGAGCCGGGCACAAATTCCGCTCGCGGACACCCACAATTCCAATGGTCCAGACTGGCACACACGCCTTCCCAGCCGCAAACCACAGAGCGATCCAAGAGGGTGTGTCCCTTTAGGTCACTTCCGGTTGTTTTGTAATGGTTACCACAACCTACACACCTCCCGCTTGTGGGACAGCGTGCATGCGCGCTTCCACTAGCCGAGGTAAATCTTGCCAATACTTATTATGGCTCTTTTAGTGGTTCTTGCTCTTTCAGAAAGTGCCATGGTCGCACTTATGCTCCCACGATAAGAAAGCCACCTTCAAAGTGCCTCAGTTCCTTACAACCAGGCAAGGCCAGTGGCATGTGATGCACTGAAAGCCCAAGGCTGTCTCACATGGCCAGGGGAGAGGTTTATGACCAGTATTTGGATCTATTTCTAGGAGACTGTGACAATCTATCCTCCTAAAAGGATCTTTTCTAGTTATTTTTAATTTTTTTATTAGATTTATTTCATGTGTTTTGACTGCATATATAATCGTGCACCCCGTGCATGCCTAGTGCCTGTGAAGGTCAGAAGAAAGGGTAGGACCCCCTGGGATTGGAGTTACAGATGATTTTAGTCCTCATCTGGGTGCTGTGAATGGAAGCGAGGACATCTGCAAGAATAGCAACTGTTTTTAGTCAATGTCTCTCCTTTTCTTCCTCTCTGTACTGGCTGGTTTTGTGTCAACTTGACAGAAGTTGGAGTTATCACAGAGAAAGGAGCTTCAGTTGAGAAAATGCCTCCATGAGATCCAGCAGTAAGCATTTTCTCAATTAGTGATCAAGGGGGTTAGGGGGGTGGGGGGTTGGGGGTGGTGCCATCCCTGGGCTGGTAGTCTTGGGTTCTATAAGAGCAAGCTGAGCAAGCCAGGGGAAGCAAGCCAGTAAGGAACATCCCTCCACGGCCTCTGCATCAGCTCCTGCTTCCTGACCTGCTTGAGTTCCAGTCCTGACTTTCTTTGGTGATGAACAGCAGCATGGAAGAGTAAGCTGAATAAACCCTTTCCTCCCCAACTTGCTTCTTGGTCATGATGTTTGTGCAGGAATAGTAAGCCTGACTGAAACAACCTCTTCTGTTTATTTTCACCCAACCATAACAGGGTTCTCATTTATTTATTTTTGAGATTGCCTCACTTTGTTGGCCTGACTGGCTTAGAACTGGCCATGTAGATCATTCTGGCTTTGCACTCTCAAGACATTCCATGGCCTCTGTCTTCTGAGTGCTAGGATTAAAGTTGTTTACCACCACACCTGACTTTTTCTCGTTTTTCAAAGATTGAAAACTAGGAAGAGTTATCAGGAAAAGGTAAAGTGAAGCCATATGGAAGATTTAAAAGTGAAAATGTGAGATGAACCATCATGTACTTCTGACTGGGGGTATCTCATGATAAAACTCTCTTCTTGCTGAGAAGTAAACTTTCCTGTTTAAGTTGTATAATAGGAACAGTGTAAATCTAGGTGGGCAATAGAAATAATGGTGAATGGAAAGAGGCCAATAAAATGGGGCATGCATCCAGCATTGTAAATAAATCAGTAGACCCAATGTAAAGTATGAGACTAAAGCCAAGGGTACTGTGCGATATCTGCAGGGTAAATACATTAGCCCTGGATGGTCCAGAACTATGTAGACCAAGCCGGCCTTGAACTTACTCTGATCTTCTTGTCTAGGTGAAAGATAGAGATCAGGAATCCCAAAAGAGTAGGCTCAGCTGTCAGTCACCACATTTCACAATTATAATAAACTACATGAAAGCATTATGCTAATATCAATTTTCCTCATTCATCTGTTACTTGTAAGCATATCATTATTGACCACTGTACCCATTTATTGCATCTCAGGCACCACCTTGTTTCCCAGAATTCCTTTCCTTACTGTTACCACTGAAGTCAGTAACCATGGCACAATGCCCATCCGTCTTGCAGCCTGAACCACAGCTCATTCACCTAGAAGATGGAGCACTTGCCTCATAGACAGTGATGAGTCACTAAGAGAGGCAGAAGCTGAAGCTGCACATACACACAATCAGAAGTTAGTATCTACACATGAGAGAGAACATGTTGTGACTGTCTTCCTAAGCCTCAATGCCCACACTCATATTTTCCAATTTATTCCATCTTTCTGTAAGTTTCATTTTTGATGACCCAATAAAAAATTCCATTAAATTTATGGTAGAGTTTCATTATCCATCAGTCTGTATGGAGGAACATATAGACATTTATTTGCTTTTGTGGAGATAGTGGAAAGAGTAGTGGTAGGTATGGATATGTGTCTCTTTGCTATGATATGGATTCCCAGGACGTGTGTATATCTAGATGTGATTAGCTGGTCACAGGGTCGATCACCTGTATTTTAGAAACCACCACTAAGGCTGCATACTGAATCACTGAATCCCTGTCTCAAAAACGCATCTAAACAAACAACCAATGAACAACAGCAAAAACCCCAAGTGACATCACTAGGATTGCCACAACTTAAATTCCCTTCCAACAGTGAATAAGGGCTCCCTTTTCTTCACATTCTAACAAGAACTTGTTGTCCTTTTATGATGGACATTCTGACCAGGGTGAGACGGAAGTCTAAAGCATCTTAATTTATATTTCCCTTACATATTAGGAGGTTATAACACTACAGATATTTATTGAACATATGTCTTCTGAGAATTCTCTGTTAATTCCTTTTCCCGTGGTTTTACCATTTGGGTATTTATTTATTTGTGGTTTTTGGTTTTTGATTGTGTTTTTTGTGTTGTTGTTTATTGGATTTCTCTTTCACAGTCTTTTATTTCTTTTGAACATTAAGCCCTGATTCATCAGGACTAGGATCAGGTAGCTCAGGATCTTTCCCATTTGTTGACAAAGTGTGATTCTCTCGAGGGACAGGCTGCAGCTTCAGCTGAACCCAGGTACCCTCATCTTTGGCTTTCTATTTTCTGATTATTTTCCTTTACCCTTTTCAGGACACTATCTCAATTATTAGGAATGCTTATTTTCATTTTGCTGGAAGTTAAATGTATGAAATATATCCAATACTGAAAGTGTAAAATTTAATGTGAACCTTTTCAGAACCATTTCAAATGCAAAATTTAATTGTAAAGAAGTTCATTAAGTGGTATAATTTTTGATTAATTTGGATGTTTTATTATTGTTTGCAAGCTTTTTTATTTTTATTCTGTTCATGTTTTAAATTAATTAATTATTTTATTTATTACATCCCAAATATTGCCCCTCCTCCAGGTCCCCCCTCCTAGACTTCTTTGCCCCTCCCCTTCACCTCTGAGAGGGTCCCCCACCCCCTACCTTGGGCATCTGCTATTCCTGGGGCATTAAGTCTCTACAGGATAAGGCACATCCTTTCTGACTGAAGCTGGACAAGGCAGTCCTCTGCTATATTATGTGCCAGGGCGGAAAAGTAGAGAGTACCCATGATAAACCCCACAATCCCTAAGAAGTTAAACAAGAAGTGCTTCAATCCCATTTAGAAGGGAACAAAATAATCATGGGAGGCAGAGGGAGGAATGGATGTGGGTGGGAGAGGGAGGGGGAGGGGAAGGGGCAAGATCAGGTATGGAGAGAGACAGGAGAGAAGCCCAGAGGGCCAGGAGAGTGATTGGAAAGGTGCAGCTGCCGAGGGTGGGTGGCGTGGGTGGGCGGTGTGGAGGAACCTATTGAAAATCCCAGAGACCTAGGAGGTGGGAGGCTCCCAGGACTCAATGTGGGTGACCTTAGCCAAAATGCCCAACAGTGGGGAGATGGAACGTGAAGAGACCACCTCTAGTAGATAGACAGGGCCCCCACGGAGGGATAGGGCCACCAACCCACCTTCAAAATTTTTGACCCAGAATTGTTCCTGTCTAAAAGAAATGCAGGGTCAAAAAATGGAACACAGACTGAAGGAAAGGCCATCCAGTGACGGGCCCAACTTGGGATTTATCCCATGGGTGGGCACCAAACTCTGACCCTATTGCTAATGGAAGCCTTCTCTCTCTCTCTCTCTCTCTCTCTCTCTCTCTCTCTCTCTCTCTCTTTCTGACAGAGTCTCACTGTATAGACAAGGCTAGCATTGAATTCCCAGAGATCCCTCTCCTTCTGCTCTCAAGTATTGGGATTAAAGGAGTGTGTCACACTATGCCTGGCTTCAAGTTGTTACTGTTTTATAACAAAGTTTATTTTCAAAAAGAATGCTTTATATGCTCAATATGCACATCAACTCTCTTGCAGAAATCTTGTCCTTAGCCAGGTGAAGTGACACATGACTTTAGTCCAAAAACTGAGGAAGTAGAAGCAGGCAACTACCTGTGAGTTTATGGTCATTTTGGGTCTACATAGTGAGTTTCAGGTTTGCCTGGTATATACAGTGAGACTCTGTGTCAAAAAACAAAACAACAAATACCATGATCACCCCTGAACTGCTCATTTACTACACTGCCAACAGTATACTGAGTTGCAGTGTAGACTCTCATAATTTTGCCATGGTGACATTTATAGGCATTTATGGGAGGCCATTCATCATTTGCTATCTGCAAACTCAGGTAGAGAAGGCTAGTTGCAACAACCTACACTAAGACCCATGAGTCCACTCAAGATGTTTTGAGAGGTAAGAATGACCTGTGGAATTTCACAGAACAGAAGAACACAGAGTTAGTTCCTAGTGCCATTTTGAAAAGTACACCTGTAGCTTGTGGGGGCATTCTTCTACCTAAAGAACCACCACCAAGGTGGCTGGAGAGATAGCTCAGTGGTTATGAGTACCAACTGCTCTTCTATAGGTCCTTGGTTCAACTCCCAGCAACCGCATGGTGACTCATGACCATCTGTAATGGGATTTGGTGCTCTCTTTTGGTGTCTCTGAAGACAGCTGCAGTGCACCCATAGAAATAAGAAATAATATAAATACATCTTAAAATTAAAAAAAAAAATTCTCCTTTTAAAAAAAAAAAAGATTCACCACCAAGATGTCATCATCACATTCTGTGTCTCTCAATATATGACAGACTGAAGTTGAATGAGATCACCAGTTGATTGAGGTATTCTGTCTAGAGATTCCATACCCAGGTATTTACTACAAACTCAGTCATCTTACAGAGGACTTAAAGGTGAATATCTTATAGAATTCAGAGAAGTTCTGCCAGCTGAAGCATCATCAACTTACTCTACATCTCTACGCTTAAAAGAGACCCTTACTAACCTCACACAGGCCTCCAGGCAAAGATCTCTGGAAAGTATTGCAGAATCTCTAAACAGAAAAGAGCAAATAGTCAGCTCAGTCATTATTGGTCTTTACATGGTTTGTTACATGTGTGAAGCTAACTGAGTTCAGGGCTCCAATCAAAAAAATTGATTTTTTTTTTTTGTTCCAGAGTTCTTTTATTTCATTCTTTTATTTTTTTGTTCAAGATTTTATTTTCTTTATTTACATTTCAAATATTTTCCCCTTTCCAGGTCTCCCCTTTGGAAACCCCCTATATCATCCCCCCTCTGCCTGCTGCTATAAGGGTGCTCCCTACTCACTCACTCACTCACTCACTTCTGTCTTCTGGCCCTTGCATTCCCCTACACTGGGGCATTGAACACTCTCAGGCCCAAGGGACTCTCCTCCCACTGATGTCCAACAAGGCCACATATGAAGCTGGAGCCTTGGGTCCCTCCATGTGTATTCTTTGGTTGGTGATCCAGTCCCCAGGAGCTGGGGGGTCTGAGCTGTTGATGCTATTGCTCCTTCCATGGAGCTGCAAATTCCCCTCAGTTCCTTGAGTCCCTTCTCCAACTCCTCCATCAGGGACCCCACTCTCCGTCTAATGGTTGGCTGTGAGCATCTACATGTATATTTGTCAGGGTCTGGCCAACATAGCAGGCTTCCATCAGCAAGCACTTCCAGGCATCCACAATAGTGTCCAGGTTTGGTGGCTGTATATGAGATGGATACCCAGGTAGTACAGTCTCTGGATGGCCTTTCCTTGAGGCTCTGCTCCACACTTTGTCTCCATATTTCCTCCTGGGAGTATTTTGTTCACCCTTCTAAGAAACACTGAAACATCCACATTTTGGTCTTCCTTCATATGGTCTGTGAATTGAATCTTGGGTATTCCGAACTTTTGGGCTAATATCCACTTATTAGTGACTACCTACGGTGTTTGTTCTTTTGTGACTGAATTACTTCACTCAGGATGATATTTTTTAGATTCATCCATTTGCCTAAGAATTTCATGAAATCATTGTTTTTAATGGCTGAGTAGTACTCCATTTTGTAAATGTACCACATTTCCTGTATCCATTCCTCTGTAGAGAGACATCAGGGTTGTTTCCAGCTTCTGGCTATTATAAATATGGCTGCTATGAACATAGTGGAGCATGTGTCCTTATTACATGTTGGAGAATCTTCTGGGTATATGCCCAGAAGTGGTATATCTGGGTCCTCAGGTAGGTCTATGTCCAATTGTCCGAGGAACCACCAGACAGATTTCCAGAGAGGTTGTTCCAGCTTGCAATCCCACCAGCAATAGAGGAGGGTTCCTCTTTCTCCACATCCTCACCAGCATCTTCTGTCTCCTGAGTTTTTGATCGTAGCCATTTTGACTGGTGTGAGGTGGAATCTCAGGGTTGTTTTGATTTACATTTCCCTGATGACTAAGGATGTTAAGCATTTCTTTAGGTGCTTTTCAGCCCTTTGAGTTTCCTCAGTTGAGAGTTCTCTGTTTAGCTCTGTTCCCCATTTTTTTTAAATAGATTTATTTGATTCTCTGGAGTCTAACGTCTTGAGTTCTTTCTATACGTTGAATATTAGCCCTCTATCAGATGTAGCATTGGTAAAGATCTTTTCCCAATCTCTTGGTTGCTGTTTTGTCCTATTTACAGTGTCCTTTGTCTTACAGAAGCTTTACAATTTTATGAGGTCCCATTTGTCGTTTCTTGATCTTAGAGCACAAGCCATTGGTGTTCTGTTCAGGAACTTTCCCCCTGTGCCCCACTTTCTCTTCTATTAGATTTAGTCTCTGGTTTTATGTGGAGGTTCTTGATCCACTTGGACTTGAGCTTTGTACAGAGAGATAAGAATGGCATAGGACACAAATGCCAGTCAGTGCTCTTAACTGCTAGCCATCTCTCCAGTCTGACATATTTCTTAATATATGTGAACTATCAACACTAAACCAGTCATTACAGGTGAAGGAAAGTGTTATAGTTACTTGTTGCATGGCTACACCTACCTTAAATCATAGTAGCTTTGAGCAGCTCTTACCTCTTATATGATAGAGATTTGGAGGGGCCTGGCTGGATGGTTGTGATCCATGTGTTTCTGCTGGTAATGATATGTGCTAAACCTGGGACCACTATGATGAAGCTTTAGAAACTGGCAGGCACTGTATTTTTCATTCCCACCTAAAGATCTCTCCACCTTCATTAATTTGTGTTTTGTAAGGTTGGTAACCTCAGAGTGAATCAGAATCTTACATGGCAGCTGAAGACTTCAAAAGAAAGCATTTATTTACATTAATGATGAAGACACTGACTCTATGATATTTTATAAAGTAGTCTTTTAAAAGTTGTATAATTTCAGTGGTGCAATAGACTATGCATTGAAACAATGGTAAACGCTATTCTTAGTTGCAGGTACTGGAGACAAATTATCAAGTATGAATAGATTGTTAGTCTAATTTCCACCATAAGGACATGCTGGAAAGAAAATATGATTGTGAACAGTTAAAAAAATTAAGTGTTAGATGTTTGTTATGCTCCATACTTAGGAGGCAAAGGCAAGAAGGACAATGAGTTCAAGGCTCGGGTAAGTTAAATAGGGAGTTCACGGCCTATTTGAACACAAGCTCAGATCTCCAAAGCCACAACATAACAAAACAAAAAATCAGGCCCAAAAGGGAAATGGGATGTCTAGAGATTCTTAATGAAAAACAAAAGAGAAAAGTATGTATGAGAATGGACTAGGAGAGCCCTCTGGGAGATTCAAGACCATTCATATATAGGAAAAAAGGTAAAAGGTGAGGAGTTTTCTCTGAAAGAGGCACATGGGAACCAGAGTGTGTCAGAGAGTTAAATATAGTTGGGTGTGAAGCAAGAAGTAAGGATGTCTAAAGAGGATTGGAGAGCCAAAAGAGTAAGGGCACCAAAAAAAAAAAAAAAAAAAAAAAAAGCTGGGCAGTGGTGGCAAGGCAGAGAGAGGCGGATTTCTGAGTTCGAGGCCAGCCTGGTCGACAGAGTGAGTTCCAGGACAGCCAGGGCTATACAGAGAAACCCTGTCTCAAGAAAAACAAAAAGAAGAAAGATAGTAAGGGAGAAGATAAAGAGACTTGGGGAGTGAAGATGGCAGGAGAATCCACCCAGCTACAGTTTTTGTTGTTGTTTACGCTTACAAAAGCACACAAACCCCTGGGTTAAAGGTTCAGCCTTGGACAAAGCAGCAAGGTTAGGTCCAAGTGTGGTAGAAATGGTGATTTCAGGGTAGGGCCCTACCCACCTAGTTTAGTATCCCAGCTTAGCAGAGGCTGGCAGATTTCTGAATTCTTTTGCAAGGTTAAAAATAAATGTGTGCTTGCTGTTTCCTAAGAATTAAGGGGCTGGAATTGTGGGATGCTAATTCATAAGATAATGCAAAGGAAAGCTGAAGTAAATGACTGGATTGATATGTAAAATAAAAGACTGGGCTTATGATCTACAAGGAGAAGAGCTATCCAGAGAATTGTTTAGTATAGCAAGAGAGAACTCCTTGAAGCAAAACATAGAGTTGTCTGGAGATCTCCAGAAAAAGCAGAGCAGAGAAAAAGAAAGCAGAGCAGAGAAAAAGAACGCAGAGCAGAGAGAAAACAGGATGAAATGCTGTCTCCAGCAGAACATAGGCTGCCAGTTTGGAGCCACCATTTGAATTTTAGTCCTTTGTTTCACTGCTCCCAGATACCCCTTCCTCAGAACCCCTCTACAAGACAAGGCTAGTCCTTGTCACTGGGTCTTTACATGTATTGTTACATGGATAAAGCTAACTGAATTCAAGACTTCAATCAACCCAGTACAGCTATCTATAAATTGAATTTTAAATTAACATATTTTTTCTATTTTTTACAAGGCCACCATGTTAGGTTTCTTTTTTTTATTTTATCTTCTAATAAAACACCATAACCGACACAACTTGGAAAAGAAAAGGCTTAATTGTGCTTATGCTTCCAGAGGGTTAGAATGTGATGGTGGTGGAGTGAAGGTGTGAAGGCAGGTGGCTGGAGCAGCAGCTGAGACATCACATCTTGATCCATAATCAGGAAGCTAACAAAAAGAACTGGGGGTGTCTGGCAACTTTTGAAACTGTACACCTACCCCAAATGCCGTGCTCCATCCAACAAAGCCATACCAAAGAGCCACCAGTTGGCTCCCTTCACAATAGCCACAATGTAGAACCATCAACTCAGGATGCCCATGAGACCTACAGGACATGACACCAATGGAATTAGCAAAGAAGGATTTTTAATTAGACAGCTCGAGCTGGACCACCATGAAATAGTGATCCTGAGGGCAGAAATGATTGAGTATTTAAGGGTAAAAACCACAAGCAGGTGGGGGCTTGGGAACTGGGGCTCGAGAACTTTTCATCAGGGCTTGCAATCCATCAAGGCTTGCAGAACAATGATGTTACACACGGCTGGTCAAGGATGTGGTTAGTTCCTGGAACAGTCTGCACCTTCAGTCCAGGAGTTTAGGTTCCCAGGCCCTCAAAGTAGGTCAGGCACAAAATGGAATCTGAAAATCAAGATGGAGTGAGTTATGCTGTCTTTATAAGCCTCTCAACAAATAATATAAAATATCTTGGTGCAACTCTAACCAGGGTAAGTGAAAGACATATATGACAAGAACTTCAAGTTTCTGAAGAAAGAAGCTGAAGATTTCAATAGATGGATAGATCTTCCATGCTCATGGATTGGTAGGATTAACATAGTAAAAATGGTCAATTTACCAAAAGCAATCAACAGATCTATGCACTTCTCATGAAAATTCCATTACAACTATTTATAGACCTTGACAGAACAATTTTCAATTTCAAATGTAAAAACAAAGAACTCAGGATATCTAAAAACAATACTTCACAATAAAAGAACTTCAGAAACCACTATCCCTGATCTCAAGATGTACTAAAAACAGTAGTAACAAAAACTGCATGTATTGGTATAAAAACAGACAGACTGATCAACGGAATCAAATTAAAAACCTGGAAATCAACCCACACACCTATGGATGCTTGATTTTTGACAAAGAAGCCAAAACCATACAATGGAAAAGGAGAGAAAAGTTTAACAAATGGTGCTGTTCTAACTGGACTGGTCTCAATGGAGAAGAGTACAAATAGATCATATTCAGCACAATACTCAAGTCCAAGAGGATCAAAGACCTCTACATAAAACCAGATATACTAAAAGTAACAGAACAGTAAGTGGGGAATTACCTTGAACTCATTGGTACAGGAAACAATTTCCTGAACAGACCAGCCATGGCTCAGGCATTAAGATGAACAATTAATAAATGAGACCTCATGAAACTGAAAAGCTTCTGTAGGTAAAAGGACACCATCACTAAGATAAAATGAACGATGGTTTACAGGTTGGGAAAACATCTTCACCAACTCAACAACTGACAAAGAGCTAGTATCCAAAATACATAAAGAACTCAAGAACAACCAAAATAACCCAATTATAAAACCAGGTAAGAACTAAACAGAGTTCTCAACAGAAGAATCTCTAGTGGCTGAAAAGTAGTTAAAGAAATGTCCAGGGGGCTGGAGAGATGGCTCAGAGGTTAAGAGCACTGACTGCTCTTCCAGAGGTCCTGAGTTAAATTCCCAGCAACCACATGGTGGCTCATAACCTTCTGTAATGGGATTGGATGCCCTT
Source organism: Rhynchomys soricoides (assembly GCA_019843965.1). Lineage (NCBI taxonomy): Eukaryota > Metazoa > Chordata > Mammalia > Rodentia > Muridae > Rhynchomys > Rhynchomys soricoides. Next base: position 54,776 of record JADRCH010000596.1, on the reverse strand, counting down.
TTCTGGTATGTCTGAATACAGCTACAGTGTACTCATATACATAAAATAAATAAAATCTTAAAAAAAGAAAAGAAAGAAATGTTCATTATCCCTAGTCATCAGTGAAATACAAATCAAAATGACTTTGAGATTCCACCTTACATCCATCAGAATGGCTAAGATCAAAAACTCAAGAGAAAGCACATGCTGGTGAGGATGTGGAGCAATGGGAACATTTCTTAATTGCTGGTGGGCTTGCAAACTTGTACAATGACTCTGGAAATCAATTTGGTGTTTTCTCAGAAAGTTGGGAATAGTTCTACCTGAAGATACAGCTATACCACAGGAGTAGCATTTACCCCAAAGATGTTCCACCTCCCACAAAATCACTTGCTCAAGGACGTTCATAGCATCTTTATTTGTAATAGCCAAGAACTGGAAACAACCCAGATAATCCACAATTGAAGAATGGATAAAGATAGTATGGTTCATTTATACAATGGAATAAAACTGAGCTATTTTTTAAAAGGACTGCATGAATTTTCAGGTGAATGGATAGAACTAGAAAAGTATCATCCTGAGTGAGGTAAACCAGACAAAAAGGACATGCTTGGAATACACTCACTTATAAGTGGATATTAACCCTAAAGTACAGGGTAATCACACTACACACAGATCCAAAGAAACCAAATAACAATGAGGGCCCAAGGGAGGATACTTGAATCTTTCTCAGAATAGGAAATAAAATAAATAGTGGAAGTGGATGGAGGGAAGGAACTGGATGGAAGGAGGCATAAGGAGAGGAACAGGGCAAGGGTATCAGGTTTAGGGAGAGAGGGGGAGTAAGAAAGGAAATTGGTGGTGGGTAGGAGGATCATCTCTAGCAAGTGACTGAGACTGGTGTTGGAGGGAGATCTCAGGAAGTCTATTGGGGTGACTTCAGCTCAGGCTCCTGGCATTTTGAGATATGGCACATGAAGTGGCCACCCATTGTAGCCTGGCAGGACTCCCAGAAGAGGGATAAGGACACCAATCCACCCAAAAAACTTTCATCCTAAATGTGTCCTGCCTACAAGAGGTACAGGAACTAAGATGGAGCAGAGACATAGGAAATGGCCAGCCAATGATTGGCCCAAATTGAGACCCATCCTAGGAGCAAGAACCAATCCCTGACTCTATTAATGAGACTCTGTTAAGCTTGCAGACAGGAGGGTAGCATAACTGTCCTCTGAGAGGCTCCACCCAGCAGCTGACAGAAACATGCAGAGACCCACAGCCAAGAATTAGCCCGAGCTAGGAAATCTTGTGAAAGAGTTGGGGAAAGGATTTAGGAACCTTGAGAGTATAGGGACTCCACAAGAAGAACAACCTAACCTAGAGCCTTGGGGGCTCCCAGAGACTGAACTGTTGGACCCCCCCCCCCGCCCCAAGGTGGTAACTACCAGTAGTTCCCCCTCACAAAGACATGGAGATGGAGAGCGATGCAGTCAGCAAGAGGTTTATTATTTCCAATGCATTGGGGTTGTCCTGCACATGAGGCAGAAGCGACCCCGTGGAGCCCGTTCAGGGACCTTATATAGGATTTTAGAGCAACTGCCATTAGGTACAATGTGATTGGCAGAACAGTGTGATTTTTAAACTGATTGGTCTTTAGGGAATGAGGTAGCAGGGGCTTAATAAGCCCCTCCCTTCCAGTCTAGTGCCTTCTAACCTGTTTCTTCCCTGTGTTTGGAGGGGGGTAGGGGAGGAATGCACAACCCACAGGGAATATCTGCTAGCTAGGTGGCCTTATCTCCGGAGAGGGGAGGAGGGGAGGAAAAGCATTTCTTTCAGAACTACCAACCAAAGATGGAGCATGAGCTGGGCCTAGGCCCCCTACACATATGTAGCAAATGTGCAGATTGGTCTTCATGGGGTGGTCCCCCAAGAACTGCAGTGGGGCTGTCTTTAAACCTGTTGCCTAACTGAGGATCCTGTTTCTTTAACTGGGCTGCCTTGTCTGGCCTTAATGGGAGAGGATGTGCCTAGTCTTGCAGTGATTTGATGTTCAAGGTAGAGTGATACCCAGAGAGGCCTCACTCTTCTCAGAGGAGAAGGGGAGTGGAGACAGGGGAGAGGAGCTCTGTGAGGTGGGGACTGGGAGGAGAAGACAGGCTGATATTTGGATGTAAAGTGAATAAATACATAAAGTAATGAAAAAAATTATTGGTCCTAGAGAACTTGATAAAGAAGTTGGTGTGCAAGAACTCAGGAGTACCCCAAAATCAGTGAATAGTTTGCATGAGATGACACTTCAGGGAGCTCAATTAGAATTCATGAGTCCTTATTTTCAATTAGAAGACTTCAAAATCATCTCTATTTCTCTCTCTCTCTCTCTCTCTCTCTCTCTCTCTCTCTCTCTCTCTCTTTTTGGTTTTTCAAGACAGGGTTTCTCTGTGCAGCCCTGGCTGTCCTGGAACTCCCTCTGTAGACCAGGCTGGCCTCGAACTCAGAAATCCTCCTGCCTCTGCCTCCCAAGAGCTGGGATTAAAAGCGTGTGCCACCACTGCCCAGCTTCATCTCTATTTCTCAGTGTCGGCTCTCAGCAAGTTGTCTGGGCTTTTCAGCATCCTGAAAAGTCCTACGACTGAGGGTGTCATTTGTACTCAGTAAAGCCTGAGCCTATATGAGCTTATGGATTGAGCTTTTTTTGTACTTCTCACAAATGACCAACCACATAGTTACTACTTGAGTTGAAGAGAGACAGGAAACCTGCCCCTGCACTTTCCCCACCACCACTAGCTAAAGCTTCCCTTCCCTTCCCCCTTTCCCAGCATGGATGCCTCCAGCCTTTCAGAGAGGTCAAGTAGAAAGGGCCCAGCCTAGCACTGGAATATTGCAATTCCCCCTTTCAAGGTGGCATTCCCTTCCCCCTAACAATTCAAAACCCCCCCCCCCCCCAACCCCAGGGGCAAATGCCTGCTTTGGGAACAGACAAAAGGCAACAAATTCCAGTTTCCACATAACAGAGGCTGGAACTCCTTGATAGATAACCAATGTTTCTCCCTGCAAGTGGCTCCTGTCCTTGAGAGAAGCTCGGACCAAACATCCTTGAAAAGATAAGTGTCCCCCCCACCCCCTTGGGCCTTGAGAGAAGGGCAATTAAGTGTTCCCAGACTGGAGTGGCCAGTTTGTAAAAACACACTAATTCCTGATAGCACCATAAAGTTACTTCCCAGGTCAGAAGAGAATTCCCCCCCCAGCCCCCACCCCCAGTTGCACAATTTTGCCCACTTTCTGAACAAATATCAAGTTTGAAGGAGGACTTCCCCTTGGCACCTCCCCTGTTACATAACCCCAGAGCCCCAGGATCTCTGCTTATGCATAATGCACATATAACAACTCCAAGCCTAGACATGAACATAGTATTCCTAACCTGCACAGTGGGAAAGGTTTGTGATCCTGGTCTGACTCAAATAAAGGCTCTCTTTGTTATACTACATTGGACTGGCAATTCTTAGAGTTCTTCTGGAGTTCCTGAGACCTGGGCATAACAGAGCCTCTGACAGAAACTCTGAATCTGAAGCAAACAATTTAAAGTCATTCAGGATCTCTCCATGTCTTGTCTTACTTATTATGAAGAGAGCAGCTATAAGCCTGGCTGTGCAAGTATCAGATGAGTAGAATATCAGGTCTTTTATGTGTAAGGGTCCATGATTCTCCTGAAGAATGATACCTAAGACTCAAATAGTATGTAAACCCTAAAAGTATTTTACTTTGCAGAAGTCCAACATGCTGGTGTCTCCCATTACCATGACAGAGAGACCGGAAAGTGAGCACACGGGCCAGATTTAAGGCACATTAGGGCAATTCCGGGGAGGGGTAGGTAACCTTTAAATCTGTAGGGTCCCTCTCTATGGATATTCCAGAACCATTACAGGGGTGTGGGTCCATCTCTATGGAAACTGTTGCTGGGGAAGTCTAGAAACTATGGCTGACCTATTGTCCTTGCCTCAGGCCAGGCGGCAGGGGGGCTCCTGACTAGGTGCCTGAAGCCTGTTTTTTTGTTTGTTTTTTTCCCACTAACCGACTTGCTGGGTTTGCCTGGACTTGCCCAGTGCTTGGAAACTGAGATTTAGGCCTAGTCTCCTTAACTGCCAATTGGAAGCCTGGAATCAGCCTAGCCTTCTCATATGTATATTCCAAGGAGTGGTACAACTGCGTCATATGGTAGATTTATGTTTAGCTTTTTAGAATCCTCTCCTGTTGCTGGGGCCCCTGCAAACATCATGGTTGGCAGGGAAGCACTCTGTGTGAGATAGAGAATGAAACTTGGGTCAGCACCACTTTAGCAGGCGCTAGGCCAAAAGTCTCTGGCGTCTAACCCATAAACACAACAAAACTTTGAGGAAAGGTCTCTTCCTGACAATAATCACAACAAAGCTTTAGACCTGGTTCATTGGTAGCTCCTCTGCAAAGTACACCTCTTCAGTGAAGCTCCTGTGATACTTACCGTAAGAATGGATTCTTTTTCACAGAGGAAAAGTGTTCCCAGTATGGGCCTCGGAGAAAGGATTGGTACTATGCACAAGAACGGGTTCTACTCATTGAGAATTATGAGTGCACTGGACTTCTTTCTTAAAGATGGGATTTATTCACTGAGAGGCAGAACTCAGAATCAGGGCCTAACATGTTAAGGACTTGGAGGATTCAGGTGAAGGCTAACTGAACAGAATGGCAAAAGATACCACGGTGTTGGTCAGCATCCACTCCAGCCTTCCAGGCGAATAGAAATCAGCCATTTTCTTCCCATAGAGGAAAAAAAGCTTAGATATTTAGCAATTCTGGTTTTTCTAATGAATCCCTTAAGCTGTGTCCCTTTCCATTCATCCCTCCCAAAGTTTGCTATCCTATATTTGTTGTTCTTTTCATTCTAACTAGAATTCATTCAGTAGAGGGCCAATATCCAATATATAGAAAGAACCCAAGAAGTTAGACTGCAGAGAACCAACTTTCCTATTAAAAAAAGTGGGGGGGGGGGAGGACAGAGCTTAAACAGAGAATTCTCAACTGAGGAAACTTGAAGGGCTGAGAAGCACCTAAAGAAATGTTCAACATCCTTAGTCATCAGGGAAATGCAAATCAAAACAACCCTGATATTCCACCTCACACCAGTCAGAATGGCTAGGATCAAAAACCCAGGTGACAGCAGATGCTGGCAAGGATGTGTTGAAAGTGCTACTGGAACGCAATCTCTCCAGGTCAGGAAAAGGTCTAGCTCTGGAATGGAAGCCTGGTACAGTAACCACCTTGCCGTGTCCCTTCAGAGCACTCTCACTTTTCACATCCGGAAAAGGGTTGGTCTTGGACCAGAAGCAGGGGCCAGGAATCTCTATGTTGTATCCCTTATCACTAACCTCAAGGGAGGTGCTCTTGTCACTCAAGACTTGCTGGCCAATCAGGGCTTCCAGTCTGATCTCCCGATCAGAAATGAAGGAGGGTGCTTCCGGACGCCATGATGCTAGTTCAGTGCTGTAGCTGAGCAAGCTCCAGTGGTTGATGCGTCGTGCTCTGTGCGCTACTGCTGGGTGCTGTGAGGGGAGTTCAGGCGAGCTCTGAACCCGCGATATGGTGAGTACATGGCAGCTGCTTCCAGTGGGAAGGGCCAGGCCATTGAAAAGCTGGAGCGAGTGTGGTGAGTCCTCCCTGGGGCTTGATGGGAACTGCGCTAGACATGGCCACCTGTGAGGTTGGTTGTGGTCTTAGCTGCTCCCAGAGCATGGAGGTGACCTCTGAATAACTTTGCTCTGGGGCTGCATCTGCGCAAGCATTTGGAGCATGGGCTTGGGTGTTGAAACGTTCTTTGCAAGATGGCAAACACAGAAATGCCTAGTCTCTACAGTATCTTCTACAATTTTTGCACTCTGTTTTAACATGGTGATGTAAGATAAATTTGGAGTTAATATGAGAACGTTGCAAACGTCACCTCATGTCGTGGGTAGCAGTCCAATGTTAAGCTGTGCAGCACTGTTTTACACTTCCCCGGGGTTATCCCAATGTGTAATGGTGTCAGCCGACTTCATACAGGTCGTCCCCTTCCCCTCCAGAATGTCGTATAAAAGATGATATTCTTCTTTAAGATGCTTACTTGGCTAAGATACAGCTGGTGCGAGACCTCCTCATCCCGACTTTCGTACTTTGTACCTTCTGCTTTTCTTGTCCTTTTCCTTCATTGGGATCTTCCACTTGGGACATTGTCACTGTTTCAGGTCTCGGCTGTACTAAAGAAATACTTCTGGGGAAAACTTTGCTGTGTAAATCTCCCTCTGCCTAAGAGGCTGGACTTCGAGCCTTCTGATCCTCTTTAAGTTGTTCAAAGTGTAACCTGCAGTCTGAACATAAAAGAGACTTAAGGATGATGGCAGCTGTGGAATGCAAAACCTGTTGTTCTAGGCTTACTCCACTTTGAGCGTTAACCAGTGCTGGGTGCATGCTATTATTAAAGAGATATTTCTTTTCTTTTTAAAATGGTTTTATTTATTTGCATTCCAAATGTTACTCCCATTCCTGTTCCCCTTTCTAAAATTCTTCATTCCATCCCACTCTCCTTTGCTTCTGAGTTGGTGCTCTCCTCCACCCCTACCCACCCCCACTCCCACCTCAACTCTCCTCCCCTGGGACATCAAGTCTCTCCAGGATTAGGCTGAACTTCTCCCAGTGAGGCCAGACAAGATAGTCTTCTCCTACATATGTGCTTGGGACCTCCAACCAGCTTAAAGAGGTATTTCTTAATTAACCTTCTCCTTGTGTGTGTAGTGATTTTTCTCTGGGAAGGCATATGAATTCTAGAACAGCTGCATCTTCAGCCTTTTTGGAAAACGTTCCTGAGACCTGCTGTGTTGACTCAGGTGGCCTTGATCCCAGTCTGTTGCTCCCCAGGGCAATGGCCTTGCTTTCTTCTTCATTAAACTTTCTAAATTCCTTTGTTAAGGAGCCGTAGCACAATAGAGTTTTAAAATGAAACATTTTGCTTCCAGTTTCTGGCTATTATGGACAAGGGTAGTATGAACGTAGTGGAGCATGTGTCCTTGTGATGTGGTGGGATATCTTTTGGGTATATGCCCAGGAGTGGTATAACTGGGTCTTGGGATAGAACTATTCCCAGTTTTCTGATGAACCGCCAGATTGAGTTCCAGGGTGGTTGTATAGGTTTGCAATCCTACCAGGGATGGAGGAGTGTTCACCTTTCTCAACATCCTTGCCAGCATGTGCTTGAACTCATCCTTGAGTTTTCAATTTTAGGGTTGATTTGCATTTACCTAATGACTAGTGATTTTGAACATTTATTTAAGTGATACTAGGTCAGTCGAAATTCCTCTGTTGAGAATTCTGCTCTGTATCCCATTTTTAATTGGGTTATTTGGGGGTTTTTTTGCATCTAACTTGAGTTCTTTATAAATTTTGGATATTAGCCCTCTATTGGATGTAGGGTTAGTGAAGATCTTTTCTCAATTTGTAGGCTGCTGTTTGTCCTATGGACAGTGTCCTTTGCCTTACAGAAGCTTTTAATTTTCAAGAGGTCCCATTTGTCAACTGTTGGTCTTAGAGCTTGAGCAATAGGTGTTCTGTTAAGGAGGATTCTGTCCTGTGTTCAAGGGTATTTTCCACTTTATCACTATTAGATTCAGTGTATCTGATTTTATGTCGAGATCTTGTATCCATCTTGTGCAGGATGATAAATATGATCAATTTGATTCTTCTATGTGCACACTGCCAGTTAGACACGCACCATTTGTTGAAGATGCTTTCTTTTTGTACTGTATGGTTTTTGCTTCTTTGTCAAAGATCAGTGTCCATGGGTGTGTGGGTTCTTTTCTGGGTCTTAGATTGTATTCAATTGATCTGCCTGTCCATCTCTGTACCAATACCATTCAGTTTTTATCACTATTGCTATGTAGTACAGCATGTGTTCAGGATTTGTGATCCTGTAAAGCCCCAGATTTGCCTATTTTGCTGATTTTTCTCAAAGAATGAACTGTGTGTTTCACTGATTGCTGTTGTTGTTGTATTGTTCTCTCTTTTTGGCTTTGGCTCTGAATTTGATAGTTGCTTGCTCTCTACTCCTTTAAGCTTTGCTGACTTCTTTTTGTTCTAGAGCTTTTGGGTGTTCTGTTAAGTTTCTAGTAAGACATGACACCCCCCCCTTTTTTTTTTTTACTGTATGCACTTAGTGTCCTCTTATCAGAACTTCCCATTGTGTCCCATGAGTGTGGATATGTTGTGTATTCATTTTCATTGAATTCTAGAAGTGATTAATTTCTTTATCACTGTCTGATACATTTTTCATTCAGTACAAAGTTGTTCAGTTTCCATGAGTTTGTTAGTGATCTTTCATTTCTGTAGTTGATGATGTGCGGCTTTAGTCCATGGTGGTCTGATAGGATGCAGGTGGGAATTTCAATTTTCTGGAATCTGTTGAGACTTGTACTGTGTTTGAGTATGTCATTAATTTTGGAGAAAGTTCCATGAGTTGCTGAGAAGAAGGTATTTTCTTTTGTGTTTGGGTGTAATGTGCTGTAAATATCAGTCAGGTTCATTTGGATTTTTAATGTCAGTTAGCTCAAGTTGTTCTCTGTTTAGTTTTTGTCTGTGGGAAGTGTCCATTGGTGAAGATGAGATATTGATGCTTGAGGTTCAGTGTGTTATTTAAGCTGCGAAGGTGTTTCATTTACAATGGTAGCTACTTTTATTTTGGGGGCTTAGCTGTTATGAATTGAAATGGTATCTTGGTGAATTTTTTTATTAATGTATAATGCTCTCTATCTCTTTTGGTTAATTTTGGCTTGAATTCTACTTTTTTAGATATTAACATGACTACACCAGCTTGTTTCTTAGGTCTCTTTGCTTGGGATATCTTTTTCCAACATTTTACCTTGAAGTAATGTTTATTTTTTATGTTGAACTGGGTTTCTTATATGCTGTAGAAGGATGCATCCTGTTTTACCATCCATTCTGTTAGCCTGTGTCTTTTTATTGGGGGAATTGAGGCCACTAATTCTTGTATTTTGTTGTTCATGGTGGGCATGCAGTGTGTGTGTGTGTGTGTGTGTGTGTGTGTGTGTGTGTATACTTTTGGTTTTGCTGACAATGTGAGATTACTTATTTTCTATGTTTTCATATGTGTACCTAACCTCCTAGTGTTGGATTTTTCCTTCTCTCACCTTCTGTAGGGCTGTATTTGTATATATATATATATATATTGTTTCAGTATTTTGTTTTTTTTCATTTATGGTGACTGGAGTTTTCTAGGTTTAGTAATCAGGGCTGGCTTCTATGGTTTCATAGACTCTGTGTCCAAGCCCTTCTCATTTCAGACTCTCCTCTAAGTAGGATAAAAGGAATTCTAGAACACAGAGATACAATGAGTTACTTGCCCTCCCCCACTGTACTGGCTGGTTTTGTGTCAACTTGACACAAGCTGGAGTTATCATAGAGAAAGGAGTTTCAGTTGAGAAAATGCCACCATGAGATCCAGCTGTAAGGCATTTTCTCAATTAGTGATCAAGGGAGGAGGGGCCCTTGTAGGTGGTACCATCTGTGGGCTGGTAGTCTCAGGTTCTATAAGAAAGCAGGCTGAGCAAGCCAGGAGAAGCAAGCAAGCCAGTAAGCAGCATTCCTTCATAGCCTCTGCATCAGCTCCTGCTCTTTGATCTGCTTCAGTTCCAGTCCTGACTTCCTTTCCTGATGAACAGAAATTGGAAGTGTAAGCTGAATAAACCCTTTCCTCCCCAACTTGCTTCTTGGTCATGATGTTTGTGCAGGAATAGAAACCCTGACTAAGACACCCACCCATTTCAGTTATTCTTTGTTACATGTGTTTAGTGTTTTGATTAGTAAATGGCACAGGGACTTTTATGGTCCAATCTGTTTCGTATTCTCTGTTTTTCTTGATATCACCTTTAGGTTAAAAAATATTTTTTATGGTTTTGTTGAAAATATTTTCTAGACATTTGAGCTGATATCCTTCCTTTTCTATTCCTGCTATTCATAGTTTATGTCTTCTCACAATACTGCAATGTTCCTGGATATTTTGAGCTAGAACATTTTTATATTTAACATCGTCTTTGGCCACTGTATCCATTTCTTCCTTGTATCTTACATGTCTGATTTTCTCTCTTCCATCTCCACTCTGTGGGTAAACCTTGCCTTTGTAGTTTTTCTTTACAGCTCTAAATTGTTCATGTCCAGGATTCCTTTAGTCTGTGTTTTCTTTATTGCTTCTATTTCCAGTGTAAGGTCTGGAACTGTTTTACTTCAACTGGTGTTTTCTTGGCTTTATTTAAGGGATCTATTGGTTTCCTTCAATTATTTGTCTTTTCCTGGCTTCCTTTAATGGATTTCTTGATTTTCTCCAATGGTTTGATTGTGTTTCCCTGGATTTCTTTAAGGCATGTATTCATTGCCTCTTTAAGGACCTGTATCATCTTCATATAGTTGGTTTTAAGGTCTTTTTCTTGTGTTTTCAGCTATGTTGGAATACTCAGTACCTGCAGTGATAGGATAGCTTGCTTGGCTGTGCTGCTGACCTGTTTTTCAGGGTGTTAGTGACTATATTCCTATGCTGCTGTCTAGGTATCTGGGTTTGGGGTGATTATAGGTCTAGGTTCTGATTTCTAGGTTTATCTTGTTTGAATGGGAGTTTTATTCCTGGGTTACTATTTGCCCTCTGTATTTTTGGAGTGTGTTGGCTGAATGTTGCCTATTTTACTGGCATGCTTGGAAGATGTGTTCAAGTGGGAATGCTTGCTGGTGTTGGAGGCTTAAGGAAGAGAAGGCCAGGGATATATGGTCTTATCTGTTCATAGAAGGCATAGATGAAGGGTCGGTGAAGTTGCCTCTGCTGCATTGGTAGGTCTGGGGACAGCCTACTTGGTCTTCTGGCAAGCATGGCATGTGGTTTAACAAGGGCTGTCTGCCCAAGTTGGGGCTAGGAGACAGGTATGAAGTAGGACAAGAAGTGCAAGTAGGAATGGTATGTGTTGTTTACAAAGGCATAAACAGGGAGAGAGGAAGCTTCCTCTGGTATTTTGTTCTAGTGCTAAGGTCGACAGTGAGAATTTAGTCTCTGGTAACTAATAGTGGGGTAAGTCTTTGTATAGACTTCCTAGTTTTCTGGTAGGCATGGCCTGTGGTTAAGCATGGGATGTCTTACCTTTGTTTGTAGCTAGGATGAAGAGATCAGCAGGAAGGGATGTGTAATATAGTTAGGGTTATCTAGAATCACAGATCTTATGGAATTTTTCTCTATATTGAGGAAATTTATTGTGATGACTTATAGTTTGTAGTCTAAGTACCCCAACAATGGTCTTTTGTGAATAGGAAGTCTACGAATCTAGTAGTTGCTCAGTCCCATGAGCCTAGTTGTTTTAGCTTGTCTTCTGTAGAAGAAGATCCCAACAGATCTGTTGGCAAGTAAAGGCAAGCAGGGGAAGAAGACCGAATCTTCCTTCTTCCACTGTACTTCTGTACATCTCCAGCAGAAGGTGTGGCCTAGATTAAAAGTGTGTACCACCATGCCTGGATCTTGGACCCTTCAATTTTTGGTTGTAGTTCTTTCCAAATATAGTCTTAAGTTGTCAACCAGAAATAGCCATTACAGGATAGGAAGGTGGGATTGTCTGTCGCATCTACCTGAGGCATAGACTGTAGAAGAGGAAGCTGCAGCACTAGGGCCAACCATGAGTATTGGATCCCAGACAGAGTGGGGAAGGTGTGGAGGCATCCTTCCTTGTCCCATACCCAACATCTTCATACTGAGACCTCAGGTTCCTAGGGTTCATTTATTTACTTCTTTATTCATTTAGGTTTTTGTTGTCATTTATCTATGATAGATTTTTGTTGTTGTTGTTTATGGGATAAAAAGTACTATGTGGGCTGGGTAGTTCACTCAGTAAATTTTTTTTTGTGGAGTTGACCTGAATTCAGATACCAACACTCAAGTGAGGAGGCTCGTAAATACCTGCTATGCCAGATCCAGAGGATCTGACAACTTCTTATATGCTGTGTCACCTAAACACATGGAAAGCATTCTCTCTCATGCACACATATACATACATAAAACTGAGGATAGACTTGTTTTCAAAAGAGCAAAACAAGCTGTATAGCTGGATAATCTGTTATCTTGCATTTAGTTTTTAAAAGTGTGCTTCTTACTTTGGTGCAGACTTACACCCAATCATCATCAATCCTAAGAAACAAAATGGTATCTAAGTGATTCTAACAGACACCCTTTTCTTTATCATCAGAGAATGACATACTTTCGGTCATCAAAACTATTTTGTCCAGTTTTGAAACATTAGAATACTTTAAGTAAATCTCTCCAATCAGAACCACCCTCTATTCCCAGTACATTATCTATTATTGGCAAAGGAAAGAGCCAGAGTGTACGGGCGAGTGCTGGCCAGTGATTTCTTTATTTTGATTTTGATTATAATTCTGTGGTTTTTTGTTAAAAAGGACTATTGTATTTATAGGCATATCTTTTTGTCTCCTTTTATCAGCGGTACTATCTATGTTATATTATTTTACTAAGTATAATTTAATTATATTGTCATTTCTCTGAAAAAATGATAGACCTTTACCTCTTTTTGTACTTTGAAAATTTGCAGTATTATTTTTTAGTTCCTTGAGTTTTTGTTTGGGGAATTTCTGTAGAGAAAGTTTTAGTTTACTCATCTTGATTCTAAAGGCTTTACCTTTCTTCATTTCTTGGGACATCTATAGTTTCCAGTAATCACTGTCTTCAATGTTTCAGTTTTTGTTATTTAAGTCATTGATATGCTCAATGCATTGGTTTGACTCTTTAAAAATATTTTTAAACATATTGTTGTCTCTTTGTCCTAATTAATTCAGTTGTCAATATTTCATTGGAGGGAACCTCAATTTAAAGTATATCCCCATCAGAATGATTGGTTGCTATGTTTGTGAGCTTGTGTTGATTGGTGATGGATGCGGAAAGACTCTTCTAATGAGGGTGGAAATATCCTTAAGTAAGTGATCCTGGTCTGGATTGTATAGATACCTGAGTATTCAGTAGTGTCTAAACCAGAGAAGAAGCCAGATAATGTTTTCCCATAGTTTTCTTTCCTTCATTTTGTAGCTTGAGTTTGTATCCTAAGCTCCCAAAGTGATAAACTGTGATCTGACAGAATCAGCCAAATAAACACATTCATTATGTGAGGTGTTTTTGTTTAGAGAATTTAATTACAACAGCAGAGATGCAAATTAGGACAAAAATATAGCTTAGAAGTGACATTGTTGCTGGACAGAACCCATGAATTTGTCCTTTTGATGAATGTGGAAGATAACAGGACTTTAGATGGCCAAAGCAAAAGTTGTACACGAAGCTTACCTGACTGTCTTGTGTATGACCTGGATGATTGGACTGTTGATAATAATGGAGAAAGAGGAATTCAAGGTCAAAGGATTTCAGTGAAAACTAGTCTCCAGGAAAAATTAAGCTAGAGGTCATTTGTGTGATAATTTTGGCCCCAAATTTTTCTTTTTCTGCCCATGCCCTGAGAAATAGAGTAAGGGAGAATTTAAAAGTAATGGGCTGATTTCATAGATGAAATATTCGGTCTGTTGGGTGGTTATTACCTGTGGCTCATTCACAACTAGAGTGAAAAAAAGCAACTAGTGGGGCAAAAGTAAAAACAAAGTTTATGGTTCATGGAGAAAAACAGCACTAGGTAGTTTGGATGGCAGTCAAGTGCTGAAACAGGCAGGAGTTTTCAAGGAGATTATCAACATTAAAGAGAATGCCCTTGCTCTTCATTGAAAGCCTAAGAAGGTGCCCAAATGGCCACACTCTCCTGCTAAGACTTCAATTAATGTAATGAGTAGGCAGTGATTCAGAGTCCCAGGAAGCAACTTTATAGAAAACCTGTTCCAACTGTGGTTCACACATGGCAGGGTCCATCACAATGTAGAAACCAAACTAGGCAGAATCAAGTGTGTTGTACTCGTTCTGGAAACAAGAAAGATGAAAAAGGTAATGTCATGAGTTGTTAGTGTGTGGTTTTAGTTCTCACTTCTTCCAGCCATCTGTGTTTGACAGAATCAGCGCTGCACTGAGGAGACCGTAAGAGTTCCCTGCATGAAACTGTGAGGTTGAAGCCTGGGTTGCATTTTGAGACCACAAGATGTTGATCTAAGTGATGAGACATCTGCCATGGACAGCTGTGTGTCGGGAGCGGAAGTAAGCAAGGAGAAAGAGTTCTGAGAAGTTGAAGGGGTAGGGCCGTCTGAGTCCTTTGAACCTGAAGCTGCATGAGTCTGAGACAGAACTACAGGATTTGGTGTTTGTCCTGCTGGGGTTCTGTCTTGCTTTGGTTCCATCTTCTCTCACTATGTACCCTGTCCTTTCTTTTGGAATGGGAATAGGTATTCTGTGCCACTGTAAGTTGGAAAGATATAAATTGTTTTCTGAGTTTACAAGATGTGTCAGTCAAGAGGCTACCTTGAGAATCAAAAGAGACTTTGGACATTTGAACAGGGTACAAGTTGTTGCAGAATATGGGGATCAGTGAAGTTAGACTACAAGCATTTTCATCACGGAATGACCCTGAACTTATAGTGACCAGAGTCAGAATGCAGTCAATTGAATGAAAAATATCCCTATCTGGGATGATGTCTTTGAACATTCGTCTGTCTTCAATGACTTTTTGCGGGAGCTTATTGAAGCTTGTGTAAGAAGAGACTTTCTAGATGAAATTCCTCATTGAGGATAAGATTGGAGTGTCTGTAGACCCAACCCATTTCCTATTTTCTGTGTCCACTGTTTTGTGGTTCGTGCTGTTATGCTGTCACCATTATAGACACTATCCCTAAATCAAAACGATAGTGTAGAAGCAATTTCTATTTTGTTCTACACGATTTTGTTATCCTAATATTTTATAGTTTTAATTTTGGGTCTTTTGTTTTGTTTTGTTTTTTCGAGACAGGGTTTCTCTGTGTATCCCTGGCTGTCCTGGAACTCACTCTGTAGACCAGGCTGGCCTCTAACTCAGAAATCCACCTGTCTGTGCCTCCCAAGTGCTAGGATTAAAGCCATGCACCACCACTGCCTGGCTGTTTCAAATTTGTTTTTGAAACAGGAATTCTATGTGAAACCCTAGATGTCCTATAAGTAGGTATGTAGACTAGAATGGGCCCAAATTTAGAGATCCACCTGTCCAGCTCTTTTGGGCTGGGATTATATATGGGTCAACATGCTTGGCTTTATTTTATGGGCCTGGAATATATATTTTTGCACACGACAAGCATGTGCTGTTATTTTGTAAATCACCCACATCTTGAATAATGAAATTTGCCAGAGAGTATCATTCTAATTCCTATGATGGCATGTATGCAGGGCATTAATACTTCCTGATCCTTCTGATTCATGTGAAATTAAGAGTGAGACATTCTTCTACATGTTGTGTTTGTTTTGAAATTTTTGAATGACTATGAATGCATATGTACTTCTGTGTGCCTGGTCCTCACTATAGTCAAAAGAAATCCTTGGAATTCCTGAACTTGGAGTGATGAATAGTTCTGACCTTCCATGGTAAGTACTAGCATTTGAGTCCTCCTATATCTAAGACCAGGAAGAGCTATTAAACATTGTGCCATCTCTCTTGCACTATGTTGTTTATTTATGATCAACATATACATGTTTTCATTTGTTCACTATTACTTTAAACATCTATTGCCTTTAAGTAAGATCTTATTAATGTTACAGTTTAACCTGGGGAATTCAGGCTCCTGGAATATGAAGATAGAACTACAGTGAATGTTTAATTCTTCATAGGAAGTTTAATAAAAACCTCTGAGGTTGTTCCTATCTTTCTTGTTTGTTTTTTGTTTTTTTGTTTTTCTTTTTTTGTTGTTGGGTTTTTTGTGTGTTTGTTTTGTGGCTTGGTTGTTGTTGTTTTATTGATTTCTGCAGCAGAGACAGGGTTGTAATAGGTACCGCTGGTTTTCCTGGAACTTATTTAATAGACCAGGTCGGTATCCAAGTCTATGAGATACACCTGCCTCTACTTGGTGAGTGTTGTGATTAAAAACATGAGCAAATATACCCTGCTTGCTCATAGTATTTTATAGTTTGTAATTGTTTATACTGATTTCTCTGGTGAACCGAATAGGTGTTTTCACTATCATGCTTTCTGTTTTACACATGTATCTGATATTTTAGGATGCATTGACCTATGATGATGTGCACATACACTTCACTCAGGAGGAGTGGTCCTTGCTGGATCCATCTCAGAAGAGACTTTACAAAGATGTGATGCTGGAGATCTATTGGAATCTCACTGCTATAGGTAAACATGAATTTCCATTTGAGTTTTGAAATAGGAGGGGAAGTTACACCTCTTTCTTGATTATTGATGCTCTTCTGTCATCTTGAATGAGAATGAGGAAGAATGAGGTGAATAAAGCAGACATAGTTTTAAGGGTCACTGTAGATAATGGCTTATTGATTAATTTCCAATGTATCATACCTTCTCTGGTACTATATTTTAGGATACAATTGGGAAGACCATAATATTGAAGAACATTATCAAAGTGATAGAAGACATGGAAGGTAATTTTTTTGTGAAACCTGATTCAAATGTGCTTTTGAAGAAAATTTGCTCAGTTCAGTGAGAGGGGAAGTTTGTGAGAGTTAAGAATGCTGTTGTGGAGAAAACTTCATCCCTACCCCACACTTCATGTCTATGAGGAACAAAAAGTCACGGGGTGTGAATGCAAGGTGGAAACCCTTTGTTAGTTTTTTAATAGGTATATCATATGTCTTACTGGATATAGGCCATATAAGCAAGCATAGGGTTATTGAAAGAAGCAGAGTTTCTCTCTTTCCTAGAACTATTAGATGATATATGGTAGTCCCCACTTTGAGGAGACTTTCTAAATTGTAAGTTTGTAATCACTTAGTTTTTCAACTTCATTTTGAACACAATCACAAACATAGACTGCAGAAAATCCATATGAGCATTAGGAATGTGTAAGTTCTGTTTATCCTTCACTTCTCCAATATTGTATGACTCACAGTGTCAGTAAGTTTATGAATGTAGATCTGTGAATTCTTGTAGTGTTCGTCAAATATCTGAAAACTTCATGTAGAAAAAGTCTGATATAAATGTGAACCATGTATTAAATGCCCTAACCATCACAGGTAATGATATAAAGCAATCCACAATGAAGGGGAATACCAAGACTAGACTGTGAACAATGTGATAAAACCTTAAGATCTGATTCTACCTTACAATTAGGCCAAATTGTAAAATTTATTCATACAGATAAAAGAGATTCATCAATGTAATGAATGTTATAAGACTTTCACATGTCTCAATTATCATTCTAGGCATGAAAGAAGTCATGCTGGAGAGAAACCCTGTGATTACACGCAATGTGATAAAGCCTTTACATTTCACAGTCATCTTCAAAAGCGTGAAAGAATTCAAACTCGAGAGAAACCCTCTGAAGGCTTTCAACATAGTGAAGCCCTTGCATGTCATAAAACAACAGATACTGGAGAGAAACCCTACAAATGTAATCAATGTGGTAAAGCCTATTCACAACAGAGTCATCTCCAAATACATAAAAGAACACATACTGGAGAGAAAACATATGAATGTAATCAATGTGATAAATCATTTGTATCTCTCAGTTATCTTCAAATTCATAAAAAAATGCATACTGGAGAGAACCCTTACAAATGCAATGAATGTGGTAAAGCCTTTGCACATCAGTCTTATTTACATGTGCATAAAAGAACACATACTGGAGAGAAACCTTATGAATGTAATCAATGTGGTAAAGCTTTTGCACATCTGTCTACTTTGGACATTCATAAAAGAACACATACTGGCGAGAAACCCTATGAATGTAGTCAATGTGGTAAAGCCTTTGCACATCACCATACTTTGTGCTTGCATAAAAGAACACATACTGGCGAGAAACCCTATGAATGTCATCAGTGTGGTAAAACCTTTGCACAAAGCAGTCATCTCCGAACACATAAAGTAGTACACACTGGAGAGAAACCCTACAAATGTAATCAGTGTGATAAAGCCTACACACAACACAGTCATCTCCGAATACATGAAAGAACACATACTGGAGAGAAACCTTATGAATGTAATCAATGTGATAAATCATTTGTATCTCTCAGTAATCTTCAAATTCATGAAAGAATTCATAGTGGAGAGAAACCTTATAAATGTAGTCAATGTGATAAAACCTTTGCACAACACCCTAGTCTCCAAATACATCAAAGAACACATACTGGAGAGAAACC